>WWET01007655.1:31017-46233 GCA_011038615.1 Limnodynastes dumerilii | reverse complement strand
AGGAAGCGCTCATACAGGAAGTTCCTGTATGAGCTGCTGCAGCTGTTACATAGAGCACTTCAGTGTGAACGTCCTGCATGAGCGCTGCAGTGTGCATAGCGGGGAGCGCCGGCTCTGGACACTGACAGGCGCTCCCCTGCCCCACACCATGGCGCCCCCGTCAATTTTTTTGGGGGGGGTGCCGTGCCAACCCCACACCCCCCTCTTGTTCCAACGCCTCTGACCGTTAGCAATAAAGTGAAATTGCGAGAGGGAAGGTATAGAAATAGCAAAGGGGGACGGGTGGCCATCCATCCGAGAGCAAGAAGAAAGAGGAGAAAGATGAAGTGGAAATAAGGTAAGTTAAGGAGATCATTCAGGATATTCAACAAAAGGTTGGGAGAAAGATTCCAAAATGGGAAGCCCAGGGTCCCCAAAACTTAAAATAGGATTTAGCAGTATACCGTATAATGCATGTCATGTATTCCATTCTGTATACAAACCAGGTCTTATCAATAACATTGCAGAAAGTAGGAGCATTATTTTGTCACCAATTCAAAGGAATAAAGCATGTCACTGCAGATGTCAGATGTAAGATTAACCGGTTCTGGCTGGCTGGCTGTAGCTTCAGGAACATCCAGGGGAAGGAGAAAATATTCTGGAGAAAAGGGAATTGTAAAGTCTTGGAGGTTAGAGAGAAAATCTCTCACTTACCCAAAGTGCTCTGATCCTGGGGCAATCTCTCCAAATATGCTAATAGGAGCCAGGAGCCGCATATCCCCTCCAGCAGAGATCAAAGCTATTAGGAGAATTTAGCTATTCTAGTTGGTACAATCGATAATATAATTTATATCGGTTTTCCTTAATTCTAACACACATAGAGGAAGAAACTATATGTTCTCTGATGTCTTCCCAGTCCTCTGAGTCTAGCGGGTGAGTAAGATCTCTATCCTAAGCCTTTTCAAAGGTTACATCACAGTCAGAGAGAGCATGAGTTAATGCGATATAAAGCTCAGAGATAAGACCCTTAAAGAAAGATTGTTTCCTACATTAAGTCTCAAAATCAGTAAACTAACGGTGAGTCACAATGGGCCTGATCCAGAACAACGCACCCTTGCGAGCTAACGCTGATCGTAAGCGTAAAATCGGCAGAAAAAACGCACCGAGCATGCGCCTGGTGACAACTTCCGGTAGTAAAACACTGATATTCGTAGCGGCTATTCGGGCGTCTGTATACTTTGCGTTTTTACCAACGAAGGGGCGTGTTTATATTATGAAGTTCGTATGGATGCTGGAGTTAAGGAATATAGGCGGGGGAGACATTTAAATTGTACAGTATGGGCGTGCTAAGCGTCGTTCATATGCAATGAACGTACAGGCGGCCGTGGGAACAAACTCAAAAGTTAGGGTAGGGTTTGCCGAGCGTATGGATGCTAAACTAGGTACGAGCAAGGGGAGTGCCTATTGCCGTGCATCAGTGGTACATTCGGTGATAATACGCTACGCACACCAGCGTAGGTCTGGATCAGGCCCAATGTGGCTAATAGAATTATAAAAGTGTCTTATTTGTAAATATTGATAAAATAAAGTATTGGAAAGGTCTGTGGTTTCTCGAATGTCAGAGAATGATGGAAAGGTTGGATTTAGAGTGATATCATTTAAACAGTTGTTGTGGGTTGTAACCTAGGAAAAATGTAAGATTATTATAAATAGGAATAATAGGACAGGGCAATGGAGAGAGGCAAAGACTTGGTGTCAATCACATTCTGCTTTCTAATATTTATAGTAGTAAATAAATAATTAGACCATGCACAGGCAAAATACCAAGACTTTCTATACTTCCTTAATGGGAAGGTGCAACCTACAGCATAAAAAAGTAACAAATGTCAGCAAGAGTTAGAGCCAGAAAGGACTGACCCAAGGAAAGAATGCTGTTTATGGTGCACACCAAGTCTTATAATCACATGTCAACAGAATTTTAGTACAATGCAGTTTTTGGTAGAAAAATACAAATTTAATAAATCAAGTGAAAATACAGTGTCACTTTCAAATAGAAAAAAATAGCGAAAATATTAAAATATAGCATGAACTATTGCAGTACAATAAGATGACAACAAAAAACTTGTTGATAATAAATGTACAATCAAGATTGCTACATACTTGGGACTCCTAACTCTGTATTCGAACCAGGAACCTTTCCCTAGCCAGGGAACTAGCGGCCTCATGGCCAGCGCAACGTCCTGTCACTTTAACACCTGTATCTTGTTCAACGTTACCAGGTGCACTAGCTACATATGATATATCCCCTGTTATTTAGCATTTTTGAAGTTATAACCAGTGTGCTGCTATAATGTAAACATTGATGAAAGTGACACTGTATTTTCACTTGATTTATTAAATTTGTATTTTTCTACCAAAAACTGCATTGTACTAAAATTTTGTTGACATGTGATTATAAGACTTGGTGTGCACCATAAACAGCATTCTTTCCTTGGGTCAGTCCTTTCTGGCTCTAACTCTTGCTGACATTTAATATTTATAGTAAACATGTTTGTGATATTATAATTGTATGATAGAACAAGGGCTTGTGAGCACATATATTTATATTAGCCACTTATTTCCTATTATTTCCTCATTAAGGAAGAAGTAAATTGTAATCTTAGGCAGTTATTTTATCTGGCCCTTAACATATGAGCTCTCTGACTAAAAAAACGGGCTTCCTCATCAGATACTCTATCTGTGGAGTGGCTGTGCAATACACACACACATGCACCAATAATAAGAATGCCTGCAATGAAGGCTCTGTATCACATCCACAACTAAGAAAGATGAGTGACTACAAGCACTCTATCGATAATTACTACAGTACGAGTGACTACAAGCACTCTATCGATAATTACTACAGTACGAGTGACTACAAGCACTCTATTGATAATTAGTACAATACGAGTGACTACATGCACTCTATTGATAATTAGTACAATACGAGTGACTACAAGCACTCTATTGATAATTAGTACAATACGAGTGACTACAAGCACTCTATTGATAATTAGTACAATACGAGTGACTACAAGCACTCTATTGATAATTAGTACAATATGAGTGACTACAAGCATACAGAATGTAGCCACAAGAGCACACACATAGGCTATATAAAGTAAAGTGGAGGAGCACCATTAGAACAACGCTGACGCACGTTTCATTATCAAGGCTTTGTAAAGGCCAATCTGATGAGAAAGCACAATTTTTGGTCTGAGAGCTCATATTAAGAGCCAGATAAAATAACTGCCTAAGATTATAACCTAATTCTTCCTCAATGAGGGAATAAGTGGCTAATATAATGATATGTGTTTACTAGCCCTTGTTCTATCATAAATATCACAACCATATTTACTATTAAGTGGTGTCAATCACATTCCACTTTCTAATATTGTTGCATGAGATATATTAAGGAGACAAATTTATATGATGCATGTTTGTGTCAAAAAAGATACTTTATTTTTAAAGTTATAAATATCTGAATATTTTGTTACACAATATTTCTAAACAGATTCTTAAGTATAAATATTAATATAATTTATAACTATTAAACATCTAACAATATAAAATAGTCCTGAATTTTCAGTATTCTAAGTGAAATAATTACAATCATAGCTACAAGCACTTGGCAGTGATTGTCTATATATAGTGGTAGGTAGACAGTTTTCTTAATGTTTTTAATTTCACTCCCTATTGTTCCATTCATGTTTTTTTTTTCTATTTCGCCTTTTAAATAGATACCAATAAAGTCTTACTTTTCATTATTTTTTTGATTATTTGTTTAATAAGTAGAGTTGGAGCTCATGGGCCTCATTTACTAAGGTGGATGTTGACAAAATCGCCAAAAGTCCCAAGACTTTAGCTGTTTTTTCACCATTGTCGTATTTACTAAAGCCAAAGTCCCAGGACTTTGGGCTTATTCACCACCAAATCGACCAACCTCGCTCTTCCCTCCCAGTCCCGACTTTTCTAATGTAACCTATACAACATGGTTCATTCACTAAAGGCGATTTGACTCTGATAGTGCAATCCCTGAGGGCTTAAAAAAAAATTGCCTCCGGTGTGAGGCGCTTTCTTAGAAAGCGACTCACACTTTAATAGAAAAACACATGTCAACACAAGTAAAAAACACTAGACACATATTTCTATCACTTATCTTGCTGTTATAAGGGAATGCATAGCCATGTGTTTGTGGCCATGCTAATCCTTATAGTAGTGTAAACAGCAGTCTGATAAGTGATAGAATTCTCTAAGCAAATGTGTTATGTGTCCCTAAAAACTTTTAAAAAGTACCCAAATAAACATTGCAATATTACATGACCTAACACTACATGTTAAACCCTGAATAAAATGTGTAAAAAATGTCCCTTAGTGTGTATATCAATTATAATGGTGGCCACCATGACAAAATGTACCCTAAAGTGTATTTCAGTGTAAAAATGTGTAATAAAAAATAAATAAATGTAGCGACTTACCGTTTAGCAGTCATCTGTCTTGGGATGACTTGCTTGTATTTTCAGCTTCTTCTGAAGATCTTCTTTCAATGTTGTTTGAAGATGCTTGTCACTTTGCTAGAAGAGCCTCTTCTGGCCCTTTCTACGACGCACCCCTTCTTCCTTCTCGGCGTCCCCGCTACTAATGACCAATCTGTAGCTAGAGGGCCCCCTTTTATAGAAAAAATGATGTCGGGGCTGTAGTAAACACATGGCCATGCTTTTCCTTATAGTAGTATATGCGTCGGCAGGATAAGTGATAGAAAAGCATGGAGATTTTTCCATTTTAAAATCGATCAACATCGACGGCGATTCTACATCAATGCCAAAAATTCGGGCATAGTAACTGCCCCGATTTTTGGTTAAAAATTGCTGCTAAAACCCATAGATGATGATCGATGTAGAATCGCTGTCAAAAATTGACCTTATTAATGAGGCCCCATGAGTGCACAAAAATAAGACCTGTTTTTCTCTTTTGTGTAGTTATACTGTATATATGGGATTTCAATAGCACCAGGGGTACTACAAGTGTTATATTGTAAATTATATAGACCCCTTTTTCTTAAATTATATTTCTCTAAAGACTTATTAGATCAGGAAGTTTGCCCACAGATTAGAGTAGATCTTAAAATGGGTGCAAACCTGAGAATTATCTGACGATTATCGCACAGATTACATTATAATCATCATATAGTTCCATCTATATAGTGTGCACTGTCCCACAATGCTTATTATTAGAACAGCCTAGTTTCTGAGATCAGTCATGTCCCAATGTCTGGTGAAATCCTAAGAGTGTAGACTGACCAGACCTTCAGAGTAACAATTCCCATTCATCTTCCTGCAGTAGTCCTACTTTTGTGGGCACGCATATCAATGTTATTGTTTGCACTATAAACATTCATACACGCTCATTCTAGGAGTTTAAGCTTTCCAAATGGAAGGTCAGTCCATACGACTAAACGATTCAAAGGTAAGTAAATAAATACATTTGCAACTCTATTAGGCTAAGAGATGTGCATCTGCTATAACCACTAATGTGATTACAATGAATCTTTCTCTGAAGATCAGTGCACCTTCTAAAAATAGATCTATATGGCTGTGAATATAATCACAATTGCTTTTGCTTGTGTCTGTTTAAACACCATAGTGAGCATGCCTTGGATCAACTTCTGTTGTAATGGATTGCAATTAAAATAAAACACATTAATGATCCAAAAATTTATGATCTGGCAACCAATAGTTTTTGTACTGTCCTCCCTGCTACTAGGTGCTAGGAACTGTAGAAGACAGGCTTGGATAACAGTAGTATTGCTCGCTTCAAAGGATACAGCTGGAGTGAGTGAAGAGAACTTCCAGCATTCAAGAACTTGAGATTTCTAACAGAGGATTTAGAACTCAGTTGCATCAAATTGCCTCTCTGTAGCAACGAAACTCTCATGAATTCAGACAATATGCTGTAAAAAAAAAGAGTTAACACAAATTCAAGACATTGTTTTGTAGTATATGATTTTGGCTTGGATGTGGTATATACTTAGGTTTAAATATATTTGGACAGTGAGATAATTTTCTGAATATTGCCACCGCAAATGATTTGAAATAAGGATGGAACTGCAATTGAAGTACAAACTTTCAGGTTTAATTTAAGATGTTAAATAAAAATACTGTATTAAATGTTTAAGAACTGCAATCATTTTTATACACAGTCACCTATTTTCCTGGGGCTCAAATGTAATTAAATTAACAAAGGACATCATCAAATCCTCCTTGATTAGGGTTTGTCTGGCCTTTACATCAGCTGTGTTCAGTTGTTTATTGATTTGTGGGTTTTTCTGCCTTTAGTTTTGTATTCAGCAAGTCAATCGGGTTGAAATCAGATGACTAAACAGGCCATTAAAGAGTATTCCATTTCTTTACCTCAAAAAACTTGTGGGTTGCTTTCACAGTATGTTTGGGGCCATTGTCCAGTTGCACTGTGAATTGCCATCCAATCAACTTTTATCAGTATTTGTCCAGATGCTTTTGTCACGTCATCAATAAACACTAGTAAACCAGTACCAATGGAAGCCATGCATACCTCCATGTGTTTTACATATGATGTCACATGCTTCAGATCATACCAAACCTTCTCCTTACTCCCCCCCCCCCCCATCATTTCTGTAACAGATTGATCTTAGGTTCATCTGTTCAAAGAATACTGTCCCAGGATTGCGACATATCAGAAACACACACAGGAACAAGAGCTGCTGAACTAGCATTGCAGAGAGGCACACTCCACCCTGCCAGTTAATCAATGATACAGGTCAATTAGTAAACACAACTTGTAATCAGAGACTGAGAATCTTGAGTGTATAATTCAGTCAATTAAAGTATGCACTATTTTAAGAGCTATTTCTGAGCAATAAGTACCAACCACCCTTCTCAATACATGCAAGTGCTCTGGTCTATTTAATCTATCTCTTACCTGCCATGTGTAAGCAGAGCCACAAGCACAGAAAATATTTGATAGTTCATTGATTTTTTTTCTTCCTGGAAACTTATGAATTTCCTGGCAGGATGACTATAGCAATGTTTTAACTTTGTCACTATGACATTCCTGTTGCTACCTATATAAAAAGCAATTGTTTCCTGGGATTTTATACAATATGTTAACACAAATCTTCCAGCCACAGATACATATCATTTTCTATTATTGGTTTAAAAGCCATGCAGGCCTTGGTATACCAAACAGTTGTTAACAATTTGCTTTAGAACTTGATACAATATGAATATAAAAAATCAAACATCCCTACCGTATCCAGTACAAGAAAGCAATCCATGTTACTTTGCTTTATAATAGCTTTACATAGTTCATGCCATTTATCTGCATAATATAGTGTTTCCAGGCCAGTCTTTCTTGCTCCTAGTAATGAATGGTGGAAAACAAAGTAACTTGTCTTAGAATGCAAGCAGTGAACATTGACACTTTACCTGTGAGAAGGGGTCTGTATCTTCTTTGTTCACAATCATAGCAGAGATGTTAAATATTTACACTGTAAGTAGCAAGAAACCTCTGGTGCTGATTGAGAGTATTACTATATGGCAGTTGATCGAATGTAAGGCTGAATGTGTATTCATCTGTCTCTGGATTAGCAGCACCCCTTGTAGTTCCCCCAACTAGAACAGAATCAGACTTACTACAATGGGACCTTTTCCAGTTATTAGGATTGGAAAACACCGTTTTGGTTAGAGGCATATGCAGGATGTGCATCCATCCTGTGGGAGGGTGTAGGTATGCAAAATGTACAGTAAGGACTGGTTTCATTCAGTTTTCTGCATTGTCAATAAGGACAGCTCTGTATGAGCGAGAGTGAAGGGAGTGGCCTGCCCTCACCCATATATTTCTTAGAAGAACGCAGCAAGGATTCCGTGTCAGATGCATTAAATCTAAATGTCCAGCAGTCCAAAAAGATTTTTTTAGAATTCACCATTAAAACCCCTTTTATATTCCACATGGGATACCCTGCTGACCACAATGCACCATCTATATTCAAAGTAGTTGTCCACGGGAGGGTATTATACAATGCACAGTAAGGGTATGTTCTTGCAAATGTGCCAATTCAGACCCAAAAGTACACCCCATTTACAGTTTAAATGTTTGCACCAGTCCAGAAAGCTGCTGATGGGCAACACTCAAAAAGCATCAGGTTACCAAAATGGTGAATTAAGCAAAAACCACCCGCAGAACAAGAGTGTCTGCAAAACAGTAGCCCCACCAAATCTATTGCCTACTTAGCAGAATGGTATCCCCTAGACCCTTTATAAACCTTGGGTATGGCCTTAGTCTTGTAACTCCTGTTCAGGTGTCGCACAGCAATAAAACAGCACGTATACTTGAGATTTCAGAAAATATGGATGCCTTGTTTTGAGCAGCATTTCTGGAGTACACGGAAGTCAATAAGAGGAAGTCCCCATTCTATGCAGACCCTTGTCAATCAAGTTTTGTGACATAGCAAGGGCAGAGGCAGTGAAGTTCCAGGTGCTGGCTGTTCAAACAAGCGCTGCAGGGAACCGAGGCCAAACCCCTGTGAAATGTTGGCTCCACCTCTGTGACCATGTTTGCAGACATTTCTCCCTGTGGCATGTGCTGTAACTGGGAACTGCTGCAAGTTGTGTAAAGCAGGAAAAGAAACGTGTAATGGAAGTTAGGAGAGAGATCTGTAATTAGGTGACAAAATGAGGATGTGTAATGGTGCAGGATAGGAAGAGATTTGTAATGTAAGCAGGACAGATAGAACCCATGTGTAATGTAGAACATTTTGGCTTCAAATTAAATAGTATTCAGAATCATGCCGAATCAGAATTAACAAGGTATTATTTGTCAGCATATGCTCCTGGCTATTTGCTCTGCTATAATTATAATGGAAAAAAAAAAAATATGGGTAAATAATAATCTTCCCCTATATCCTCGTTTTATATAAACAGAAACGAGTTCCCATATTTAAGATTGGGTGGATATTTTCAAGGATAGATGAGGGTTGTAAAGGATATTTGGATGTTTTTTTTTTGCATGGGAAACTTTTACATATAGGATCAATTCCAGTGATCTTCCACTAGAAATATTTAACGCTGTAGCTCGATAATTGTGACCTATTCCTAGATTGTCTTCTGCTCCCCCTGGGTGACAGGAGGTACCACCACCAATGGGGTCTTTTAGTAGAGACGGGCAGCACAATGGCTCAGTGTGTAGCACTTGTGTCTCACAGCACGGAGGTCATTAGCTCGGTTGCCAGACTAGGCCTTATCTGGTTGGCGTTTTTATGTTCTCTTCATGTCTGTGTTTCCTCTCACACTCCAAAAACATACCGATAGACAAATGTACTCAGCAGCCAATTAACCTGTGTTTGTGTAAAGTGCTACTTAATCTGATCGTTCTATATAAAAACCTATTAAAAGATATTTTGAAAGACCAGCCATTGTTAGACTGGTTATTATGCCACTCACCCATTTATTTATTTTTATTTTTTTGGGAAACACTGCCGCAACAAGCAGAAGCGAGTAACATTCTCCAGGGAATTTTAGGGTTAGGCAGCCGGGTAAGGAGGCTTATGGTAATAAAAGAAGGGGGTAAGGGTTGGAGTTACATTTATACTTACCATTCAAACAAACGCCTTGTTACTTGAGGTTATGAACTGCTTTGCTTCAATGAGTTTGTAAAATGTTCCTACCTTTATATTTATTTCATGTATTATCTGCTTCTTTACACATACTTTTCAAGGGCCTTTCTGCTAATTAAAATAACCATCAATTAACAGGTTTTTATATGGCATCATGTTATAAAGCAATATGAAATTTTTAAATAATCCTTCACATCCGTCCCAGCCCCATTGGAAATTAGTCTAAACTCCCTAACCGTTTGAATTTTAATACAGGAATCAAACTCAATGAGGGGGTATAAGTGCTAACTACTACTTGAACAACCTTACTGCCATCTGCTGATTGGCTTTAATAAGATCAGCGTATTCATTGCTAGCTAACCAATCATATAGTGTATTTTATGACCTGCCTAGTTTGGAAATCATGTCCAGTAAGACAGTATATTGTTTATTATTTGCCCAATGGCCTATCACCTAGTTTTGGAACCCTTGAACACATCTTAATATTCTCACATGGACCCACATCCTAAAATCAAATAGTGCTGCATTTGAAGCTCTGAACACAGCACAAGTAGAGGTTTGATAACAAATACCCAACATATGGACACATCTGGGCAAGCACACAATTGTATGCCTATTGTAATAGGATGCTACTCCCACTTCACTTGGAATCTGGACTGAGCTGTATGAAAGCTGATTGGCTCACTCAGAGGCATGCAGTGTGTTAATTACACTTTTACATGTTAAATGATGTGGAAAAAAACAAAACAAGACACAAGCATATGCTAAACTTTTATTTGGTCTTCTAACTAATAACATTAAACTAATAGAAACAGATTATATTTAGCATCATTACCCATGCGTAAACAATACAGAAAACCCTCAAATCACACCATTCAAATAGTTTTCTTACGTTGTCATTTTTAAACTTAACATAGAATGAAATGGTCAGAAGCTGCTGCAATACACAAAAAGGATTGATAAATTTGGTGCCATACAGGGGTTCTCACATCTGCAGAAACCTAAAGTAGAATATGCTATTTTGTTTGTTAGTAAACAGTATTACAGATGCCACGTATAAAAAGAAACCCCCAAAATTAATTTTACAGACTATGCCATTGATTTATCACATCACTACTTATCTCTTCAGAAAATCTGAGGGCTATTTAACTGAAAACTGCCCTTCAAAGCACAGTAGTGTTTGTTGGCTTCTTGCAAGAGTGGCATTCTAGGCCTCATAGTAGTAATGTAGGTTATAAAGGGGCCAGATATGGTGGAGCTTTAATCCCACCCCCTCATAAAAAATATATGCTAGCATTGTAAACAATAGGCCTGTCTGACTAGGGCAGTGTTGGCTAACCTGTGACACTCCAGGTGTTGTGAAACTACAAGTTCCAGCATGCCTTAACTGCAAAAGAATAGTGGACACCTGACAAAGCATGATGGGAATTGTAGTTTCAGAACACCTGGAGTGTCACAGATTAGCCAACACTGGACTAGGGTGTCCATCACAGCAGCTTTACATACAATCGGAAGATTGTACTGAATGAATGGGAAAAAGCTAGGACAGATGTGAAGCAGGTCCCTAGGGGGAATACAATTGTTGTAAAACTGCACGAGGTCTAATACAACAGCCATCCATGTCTCTAAACAGTTCCTTATTACAATTAAATGTTATTAAACAAAAGCCATTCTATCTTATAAACAAGGTTTCAATTTTAACACAACACATCTTGTGCTAAATTGTATCCAAAACTAAAAATAATTTGTCCTTAGTCAGTTGTACACCATCTACTGAACACGTGTAACTCCTCCAAAATTACCTGAAATAATCCTAAAATCTTTCCACAGTTTTAGTCCGTTATTTTAATGCGCTATGCATCCCAGAAACAGAACCAATTGCAGTTTCCAGGTGTTATGTAACTACAACTCCCAGTATGCTTAAAAAGCATAGTCATAGCTGATACTGGCAAAGTATGTTAGGACTTGTGCTGCAGGCTACAGATGCCAATGCAGAGCCATATGCTGTTATTGCTTGATTCTTAGACAAATGCTAACACAAAGGATGGATGCAGAGGAGCTAGATCTAGTTTCTATAAAAGGCATCAAGAAAGGGAAATGCCTCCCAATAACCACCTAGATGAGGCGTTCTCAACCCCATCCTAAATCACCACAAGTGATGAGCACCACCTGACATATGTGAATTGCGAATGGCCCTATTTCGATAGGGTCGTTCGCTCCCAGCCAGTTGCGAATTGGCTGGGCATACGATTACTTATGCCTCAAAGAGGCATAGCAATCGAACCCTGGAGCACCGTACAGCGGTATGTGAGATGGTCAAGAACCCCTGACCTAGATGATCAAGATTATTATTAACACCCCCCAAAAAAGGAAAAAAAAAACCCTATACATTTTAAAATTACATAGATGAATTTAAAACTTTCAGTAAAAGTCCCATCGAAGTTTTATGAAAAGTAATATTTTGGGAAAATTTAGCATTAGAAATACTTTGCATTATACACTTTTAATTTACCATGATAGAATGGAATCTGCATAGCTTATGCCGATTCCTTGACTGAAAGCCCAATTGATAGCAAATCAGTTTTTATATATTTTATTGTGAACATGCACCCATGGTGAAAAAGCAACTTCTATGCAATTCTCCAATGTAATTCAAGCAACAAACAATCCAGTACCAGCTGTGAGATGGACTAAAGCTTTAAAATGATCACTGATTTTACCAATAAGACATATATTGCATTATGAACTATAGAGAAAAGAGGAGTTGGTTTAAGTACCTCAAACCTTAAAAAGGCGATTTTAACAAGTACATTAAGAGAAGTTATAGCTATGGAGTGGATGTTGCACAACTGAGATAATTGGACAAAGCCTGTATTACATGTTATCTTTCACATACTGTATAAGAACCCTTGTGGAATTTTTGTAACATTGTAGCCCAATTTACAAATAACATCTTTGTACTGGGGCAGATATCATCAGCAACCATTTCGCAATTAAAGGAACATAACTAAAATAACTTTACCAAAAATTATTCAAGTGACATTCCCTCAAAACAGAGACTCAATTGCATTTTATAGAACATTAGCACTCATACAGCGCATATAGCTTCCAAAATAAAAGTAATGTTGTTTCTTTTATTCTTAATACAGATATAAATTTAAGTGCTCCCAATAGCAGCAGGACATACCCTGACCAGCTTATTTTATCATTAATGAGATTCTCCAGAGAAAATAGTTTAAGAAAAGCATCAGAATTCTATATGAAACGCAGTAACTAACTGGATTCTAAACACTGAACATAAAGATTGATTTAACAGAATGAAGCTTGAAAAATTCACATCCTCGTAACCATCAGTAAAGTGCAGGAACCTAAAATAAAACAAACATAAAAATGAAAAAACATTTAATTTTCTACCCCGTGTGGTTATGTTTAAAAAAAAAAAAATTTATAATAATGGTTGGCATTTATACATGTCCATATGACATGTACTTGGTCAGGAACCAGGATGTGCCTTTGTTAGTATTAGAACAATCTAAAAAAAAAAGTTTACACATAAAAGCAACAAGAGGTTTGCTCTTCGCTGCCTGTCCCAAGCTGGGTAAACACTGCACAATCAATGGGCAGATCACCTGATCTGCATATCTGTAATGTGTGCAGCCATATGACCCTCAGATGTCATTCTAGTCATTAAATCGAATATCCAGTGCAGAACAAAGGAATTGATTCTCAACAGACTGACATATGAAAGGGAAGGGGGGGGTGAACATGATCTGTACCCTAATAGCAGGACATCCATATGTAAATAGCAGCAGTATATAGAGGGACCTCACTTTTTTTTTTAACATTTAATTAAAGGGATTTTAATTTTGAATTAAGAATCAAGTTCATAGACCATGTAACAGACACTCCTGTCATTCCAGAATTTATGCAAGGTTTATTTACTTTCCTGCCAGTGTGTATGGGTAATAGATATTTTCTTGCAATCACTCACCAATTCAGAAGTACTGATTTTATAGAGTGTATACAAGCTGCAATGAAAATATTGATTGGTTGGTTGGTCTGTCTGAGAATCTGTCAGACTGTATCCTCAGTGTTAGGAACCAGAATGAATAAAGATTAGAGGTGTCATACAAATTAGTCATAGGTTTCCAGTGCGCATTGATCTGATCAGTCCTGGAGCTTTTACCAGAAGATGCATTGATAAAACTATAAATCTTTTGCAGTTCCTAAACGTTTAAATACTTACACATTTCCTGAATCAAGTCTTATCTGTAAAATAGAAAAATGATTATTAAAGTATTGTTATATGCAATTGAGTGTTTAATTAGACATAATGACATACAAAGCCATGAAGACTAAAGTAGCCACAGCACAAACAAGGTATGCTGGTTACTTCCTTTTATCCATCAAGTGGAGGGTCCTAACTGTGCCCTTCACAAACCTAGCCTGAAATTGTGGCTATGATTACACTAGTTGGTCACTGGACTTATTGAGTTCACTAATCAATGGTGTGCGTAAAACATGTGCATGAGAGTATTTGCCACTGATATACACTTTCATTTAGTGTATAAAGTACAGAAATTCTTTAAAACAAATGTCAAACAAGCATGGTCTTAATGCAGCCAGAAAAGCTAAAAATAAAAAAAGAGCAGGACTAAAGCTTCCTTTACACATAATTCAAATATTTATGTTTACTTACTGATACTTATGTATTTGCCATGGCAGAACATAAGGAAATGTTTTAGGAGCACGTAGGTTAGAACCAAGACTGGATTTTGGATCCATTAAAGTGCCAAAACTGTAAGAGAGCAGAACATGCAATAAAATTAATGTCTGAAGTAATCCGTGCTGCACGTGCATACTGCATTACAAGGCCCTTACAATACCACTGGAGATAGGTACATTCTGAAGACAATAGCATAAAAGATAAAGCCCATAAATAATAGGCGTGACATTAATTTAAAAGGAAAAAGATGAAGTATATTATTAGCTGTTAAACAAGTCCTTTTATTAGCAAAATCTATACTGAATTTCCCTGACCGCTCAGAATACGTAATTTAACGCTGATATTTACGAATAAATATGCCTATCCTCTTACAGGTCCCCACCCAACAATAACACACATTAAGACACTCAGATCATGTTAGTGCAAAAATAGCTAAAACAAAGAGGAACGGGAAGGAGACATCACTGGCAAGCAGTCTTCATAAATGGCAGCGATAACTATATATAAAGTATTGAAGTGTATACTTTCTAATGATTCATGGCAAATCAGATTTTACCCACGAAACATTATCTCACTTGCATATCCCTGACAGGGTTATTGAAATTACATGTATCAAAGTATATTATCCAAATCTCCATACTATTACACAGGAGAAAAAGCCTCAAGGTCACATAAAGAGCTGAAATATGGACAAATATTTGTGTTCATATGAAGCTTTTATTCTACTTACCTGGGTACAGGGTAGGAAGGAAGTCCCCACACAAATGTAGATCTATCACTCTCCAAATCTATTAAAAAAAAATAAAATCAACCAAAATATTTA
>WWET01007655.1:4226-22338 GCA_011038615.1 Limnodynastes dumerilii | reverse complement strand
TTTGGTCACCTTTTTTTTTTTTTTTAAGGGGATGGGTATTAGCAGAATTTTATTACTTTTTATTATGTGGGGGCACGTGGAAGTTTACATAGTATTTTTGTAGAGTGCACAGTATGTTTTTTTTTGTTTTTTAAAAGGAATGGGCATGTGACGCAATTTGGTGCCGGGCATGCTGCCGATAGTAGTACTACTAGCACAAGCATGCCTAGTCATGAGCATGCTTACGTTTGTAGTTCTACTTGCGGATGCACACCCTGCTGGCCCGTACTTTATTTATTTATTCACATAGGTTGTGGCGGCGGGGGGGAAGAGGTTAACTTTTTTTTTTCTTTTTTTAAGACATACGGTCAATTCAGAGGTGCGGGTTTCTTAGAAACACTCATCTTTGAATAGCATATTTTAGCGGATGCTAAAAATCTGAATCAGGTCCAGAATGTCATGATTGGTTCTGGTTAATTGCAAGAGTGCTGGGGTGCCTTTTTTTTGTAATTATATAATTTTATTTTCCTTTTCCCCTTTTCTACAGATACAAGAGAAAATACCTCTGCACTCTTGCCATTAAACCAGTAACTAACCATGTCATTCTATCTTTAAAATGAAACACAGATTTGCAAATATATGATAAGCCACCAGCCACTTACAAGGCTTTTCTGTTTTGGAAGTTCAAATACTGTCAGAGTCCCTATATACAGGATATATGATCCAATATGGGACTTTGACAGTTTTAGATTTAGGACCACCAAAACAGAGAAGCCTTGTAAGGGGCTGGTGGCTTATATTCGTTAATGCATGTAACAAATCTCTGTTTTATTTTAAAGGCAGGATGACATGGTTAGTTACAGGTTATTGGCAAGAGCACTGGGGCACTTTGAGGACTACCACTGAAGGAAAATTAAGGGCTGAAATGGTTATAATTTGTTTTAATTGTACAAGCAATACAAACCTTTAGGTAGTAGGTTATGGTTCCATATGCAAGTTGTTATAATTTTGTAGGGAATCGAAGGACAAAGCTTTGATACCTATTCAGACTCTTCAAAACCAAAATACAAACTTGGGAAAGCCAATAATACCTGGTGAGCATAGGGGCGTGAGTAACAAACGGCTTGCAAAGTTTGGAGAAATGTATTGTGAAAGAGCAGTGAAATGAGGATTCTTTAACTGAGGAACATGTAGATGGGAAATCATGAATTACAATGGATGAAACCAGAACCAGTTCATGCAATGAATTTCGTTTCATGTGGCAAAAAAATTGAGTTACCTTAAACATATTAATACAGCACGGTTAGTAAAACAAAAATCTAGCGGTTTATATTTTAAGTCAATGGTTGCATAGTACAAGATAAAGAGGATACCTGACAGGTCATAAGATGCATTCTCAGCTCCGACGCATGGACCTTGTGCTCCGCATTTAATGGACAGATGATATACTCCATGATTAAACCTGGTAAATATTTAATAACGATAGGGAAACATGATCAATGCAACAAACATTGCTGAATAAAAAATAAAAAAAGTATCTTAAAATCTTTGTATTTATACACATTACATTGAAAATTTTTTAATCGTGATTAAAAGTTATTTAATAAATGCTCATGTGTAATTTCCAATGACATTTTATCTTCTAGTTTAAGAATCCCCCAAACTACAGGCATGCATCTGAGCTATGCCACATCATGGAATAGTTTACTCCACAGGTTCAAGTACAGGGCTCAGCATGATCTAACAATCATTTAAACATGCTGTGGAAATAAATGTCCAAGCTCAGCCTGCCAAATTCTGGTTGGCAGGACATACATAAATGTATGGAGCTGCAAATTATACAACAGCTGGAAAGCCACAGACATTCCTATTAATACCCAGCACTCCAGAACCTTACTGCTACTTGCTGTCTAACTACAGAAGCCAATTATACACCGGATAACCATAACCTTTTTTCATTCCTTTATATATGTTTATGTTATACAGAAAAAGATATCTGTAAAGGATTATTACCAAAAAATAAAAAGGAGGCACTCTTGCAATTGAATTTTTGTAGTATAACATGGATTAGGGCATGAAATAATTTGAGGGCATAGACACCATGTTTTATTATTTTGAGTAATAAGATGTAGTATTTCCATGGTTAAAAGCGTCAGACACTTTCCCCTATATTACCCCACACCCATCCCACCTGGGAAAGAGGAGCTGGAGAGAATCATCAAATGATGACTAGTATGATGGTGAAAAACACAAAAATACAGATGACCCCCCCTTCCCCTTTATAGGACCATCATAAGACTTAAAAAGCATTATGTTTATTTTTACATGGGCCAAATAGTGATGGAGAACATTTAATCACAGGCAGATGGCCCCTTGAGAAATGAACAAGATTGCAAACTATTAAATTGGTCACAAAACACGACTTAAGGTCCTGATTCAGTTTGAGGATCAGAGGAACGTAGGTTGGTCAGGGGAGTCAAATTTCATTTCCTGCAAGCAGCATTGTAGTTGAAAGTTGCCATTTCTCAGTCCAAGTCTATAGGACAGTGTAAAAGTGAAGCTGGTCAGTATCTGTGTGCAATAAGCAAAGTATTCTCCCTGCATACTTAGCATAAAATTCATTTGACTTCCCTTAAATCAACAAAAAGCCCAGGTGGAACTTTTTGCTCACATTTTCACACTCAGATCAGCCCGTGTCTAGCTAGATAGTAAGCGTGAGAGGACTACATGCACCCTCAGCAGCAGTGATCTCCCTGGTGTAGAGAAATGCATGGTGGATCTAGAAATAGTAACCAACGCCATTCCTCATATTTCACTACACACATGGAAATAATCTGTGTATGGAATAAATATGGAATAGGAGAATTGGAGCACTGTAATAACCGCAATCAGATGTGGAAACTACTTTCCATTTTATTACACAAAACAAAGAATAGAAAGTAACCCAACTCTGAAGCATAAAATATATACGAGGCTTCTATAACGAGCAGTAGGCCAGCATTTGCCGATGTGACGCACCATCAGCCGGTGGCTTCTGTGTGATAGCGCCCCTGATATAACATGTGTATAATGAATATGTCCGCCTGTCCCGCCATTACCGTGTACCAGAGACAGGCTCCTTCCTGCTGCCGTCCCCGCTGTATTTCTTCTACTGAGCAGACCCGCAGCCGCGCTCCTCTGTCCTCCCTCACTGACTCCACCCCCGCACAAAACGGCGGGAAGCCGCAGTCACGTGTCATTTTCCCGCCAGAATGCTCTGTCAGCTGTATGCAGATTACAGGCGCGCTAAAGTGTATAGAGAATAGAGATTGACCTAATGAACCACGGTTTATTTTATAGGCTGTATGCACAGCCGGATTAACAATCACCCTAATGAATGTCTGCAATACAGACTCATAAACGGGTGAATGTATTTTACAATATGTGACACAGGTTATTATTTTGGCCATTCTTTTCTCAGTTTTCTCAGAACAGGTGTAAAGAGATTTTTTTTTAATCCTTAAGTATAAATTTATGTAAATTTGTAATGTAGTCAAGCAAATACAAGTATATTTAGTTTCAGAACATTCTAATTTGTAGGTATGCTTTTACATCACTTACCAAAACAATGGGGAAACCAGCAAGGGAGCAAAAATGGCGGGACCTTGGTTCTTCAAGCCTCTCCAAGGTACACTACAGTGGTGTAAATTCTGCTTAGACAAGGGGACAGGGCAGGGTTTGGCACTGCCGTGATATAATGACATCATGCAGTGCATTCCTTGGAAGAATTAAGGTTAATCCTTTTCAACAGAGCCACAGCCAGTAATAACTATGGGCTGGATCCAGACTTAAACCCCTTTCACACCGCCACCAAATGCCCAGGTTTTTGGCCAAAACCTGGGACTCGTCAAAAACCCAGGTATTTTTGGCAGTGTGAAACTGCCACTTCCGGTCGACCCGGGTCGAAAGACCCAGGACTTTGACCCGGCAAAAATAAGGGTAATTCCCAGGTCCTACCCGGAAAGGGTGGCAGTGTGAACGGTACAGGGTTGTTTTCAACCTGGATCTTTTCACATAAAGTGCTTGAAATTAGTTACTCCTGGGCTAAACCATGTTGATTGCAGGGGAGTCATATTTCATCTGTTGCAAACAGTATTAGAGTTGAGAGGTGATGTTTCCTATCCCAAGTCTAAATAACAGTGTGATAGTAAAGCTGGTCAGTATCCGTGTGCAGTAAGCAATTCAAAGATATATCCCTTCATGCAAAGAATACAACTTGGCTTGACTCCCCCTGAAATCAACACGGTTTAGCCCAGGAGTAACTAATTTCAAGCACTTAAATCTGGATCCAGCCCTATATCACTGGCCTGGGCCTGTTACCAGAGCCTTCAAAAGCCAAATCCAGGACCAATCACTACAGGGGGAGGGAAGGCGCGCAATGGGAGTGCTCAGCATCCAGTACTTACACAACTGGTACACTAAGCTGTATGAACATCAAATATTTGTAATGCTGGTATACCAATAAAGGCATTTAATAAGAGACTCAAAAAAGAAAGCAATTGATAAAAACAATTCTAATATAAATCAGAATGGCCTTTATAATACTTTTTTTTTTCTTTAATTGCAATGGGATGGCCATAGACAGATGATCTGGCAAATCAACAGATAAAAAGACCACTGTGAACAATTATCTCAGTGGGGACATGAAAAATCTGTTGCAGGTGTTTTGATCTGCTAATTTAACCTTTTAGCATCTTTAATCTGTCTGATCACTTTCCGCAGATTTCTATGTCCAGCACATGGGGCTGATTTAGAGTTGCACTTACACCTTTTTTTTTAGGTGCAAGTATAGACCTGAGCAACACCAAGTTGAATTGCAAGGGGAGGCAAATTTTAACTGTTAATACAATTAGGAGCTGATCCCGTTTTTTAGCACATCTGGAATGATGATATGATGTACTATACATCCAAGCCAGTGTTGGGTGTTTTTGCAGAAATGCAACACTGGATAGGACGTAGAGAAGAACCCCCCTCCCCCCTCCCCTCACAGTCAGAGCCGCAGCATCTGCCAGTTTCTTATGTATTTGGAGTTTGTAAAAGGTGTTTTTTTTGCTTTTTTTTATTTTTTATAAAGGTTTTCATTTGCAGCATTTAAAACCCCAATTAAATACTTTTTTAAATCAGGTACATTAATGGTAAAGGATAGTAGCGGTATTCTGACATTTTAAATACCTTAAAAAAATTTATACATTTTAATCATTCATCAGAAAACAGATGAAAGTGCAGCTTTAGGACCAGTTACTAAGCTGTGGGTTTGAAAAAGTAGAGATGTTGCCAATAGCCACCAATTATATTGTAGCTCTCACTTTCCAGTTACATGCTAGAGAATGTCTGCTAGAATCTGATAACAGATCTAATGGTAATAGCAGTATACAATGCATTAGTAGAGCACGAGCACATTACACGATGTACAGAGCCTGTGTCAGTGCATAAGCACTGTTGTATTTGTAGTGACCCATTCACACCTGCTTTCTTAATGCAGCACAGGCCAGGACCATCTTCTTCCATGTCAGTCCAGATCACATTGCCGCTAAGCCACGCCCCTTTCGCGGCACCCGCGAAGCCACGCCCCTTTTCAAAATTTTACAATTTTTTTTTACTCATTTTCAATATTTTTTTAAGTTTTTCAATCTGGGGGATTTCTGGGCAACCAGAAACCCCCCCTGGGTGCGCCACTGGGTTATACTGCATTGTTTTGTTTAATCTATGAATTAGAGTTGAGCAAAGAAATTTTACCCTACAATTCTAAGAGGACTCAAGTAGATGGGTAAGCACAGTTATATTAGCCCCTGCCCTAAGCTATAAATTGTTAAACTTCCAACAGGCAGCACCCTCTGGGTATTTGGAGGTAGACTGTTAACAAGGTCCTATATTGGAGGTACCAAAAGTGTGGGATACCAGTGAGTCTATACCATATATGTAAGACCACCTTTGCAGGAGCATTGTATGAGTTTATCCTTCTATTTGTATTTTCTTCTCCAAATTGTGTGTTTTTATTTAGTAGAGGACTGGGAATGTTTATGAGTGGATATGTTTTATGGTATGATTTCATTTAAAAAAGAGCTATTATATTGTAATAACTGGAGCAACTTTAATTTATTTTAGGTGTTTAATATAGCACTTACTAGTTTTCACCTTCCATGACACACTGCACCCCCATATACATACACAATGCACTAAATATACATACACAGACAGCACACCCCCGGTTACACTCTCCACATAGAAAGTCTCATTTCCGAAAAAGGGACATTCGCAAGTTCCTTTTCAAACGTCTCTTTGTCCTATACTTACCACTTTATACTTTTTTTAAATGAATGGGTGAGTATACCGTTCGGCATACTTAGCCCATTCACTTTCACAATGTGCGATATCCCTCTGCCGCTATTGCCGGACCTGGAACAGGTAAGTAAATGATCTCTGCAGGGTTAGAGTCAGGCTGCAATTAAGAGAGGGTTAGGGTAGAGAGAGGTAAGGGTTAGAATTAAGAAGAGTAGGGACTATTTTTACTCTCCAGTTTGGAGCACAGAGCTTTCGGTGCTCCGTGGATAGATTGCAATGCCTTTAAGGCATATGCAATCGAAATTCCAGCCAGTTCGCAACGGTCTGGGAGGAATTGGGATTTTCCATGCGGGGACCCACACCCATACACCCCACATGCATATACAAACAGTGTACTCCAGATTCATCCATCCAAATGGGATTTTCTATGTGGGGACCCACACCTGTACACCCCACATACATATGCAGTGTACCCCAGATTCATCCATCACACACAGCACTCCAAATACACTCTCTTGACCTAGTCACCGTGAGCAATCTGCAGCCCTGCAGACAGGAAAGGAGAGATCAGCTTACACTTGCCAGGAGGTGGTTCCAGATGTTGCCACAAAGAAATAGGCAGCCAGTCTTGAGCCTTGCGATTGGCTGCCTGTTGCAGCAACTGGGACAGCCCCCTGCCAACTGTAAGATACTCTCCTTTCTGCTGGCTGCTGATCCAGAACTGCAGAGGCCTCTCAGGGGGGAAGTGTGTTACTGAAAGACTTCCACAGTACAAGAACTGTGCTGGGCCAATGAGCAAGAAACAGCAGCTGCTACTAATCTCCTGTCACAAAAAAATTAAAATCAAAACAAACATTTTGATGAGGTGGCCTCTAGGCAGCCTCATGAGGGTACCAGCCTACCAGGAAACATCCATGGGTCTAGTGAGTGAACAAGTAAAACTGCCAATTATCCTTTGAACCAGTCAACCGATGGTGATAGCTATCAATGTTTATATAATGCAGACATGAACAATAAAATATAGAAAGAGTTTATAAAAATAAAAAAATGGTTGGCAAGCTGCTTCACCATTTTTCAGGTTTTAAAAAGAATTTCTACAGGCCGTCAGGGAGCTAGAATCCTGCTTTCACCCATCATTGTGGTAGCATGTGTTTTATGCCCCATATAGATTGTCCAGTGAGCTAAGTACCCAATATATCAATGAACCTGTTTGCATTAGACGCGTTTCATTTGGGATGAAACATATCAGAGCTGTAGCTAGAAATTTTAGAGCCAGGGGCAAAAAAAATAAAGAAAACTAAAAAAAAAAAATCCCTGATCCTGAATTCCAAGCCAATTTCACTTACTGGTGCCCCCTTAAGCTTTGTGCTCTGGGCGGCTGCCCCTATCACACAGACCTAGTTACAGCCATGATATCAGTATGATCTTTGATTCATTTAGTCAGTCCTCTTTTACCCATTCAGCTTTGTGCTTATTCATTGTCAAGCAGGGTGTGTACAGTTCAAATGTGCTATATCTTTAAGAGCATAACAATTTCCTGTCATCCATTTGCTGTGAGATTGCAGGGCTAATCTAAAGCTGCACTTATACTTTGTTTTTGTTGAACAAAACAGGTGCAAGCATAGACTGGAGCAAAACCCTGTTTAACTGCAGAGGTTATAGTGCTATTGGAAATTGAAATGAAGTGAACTTTCCTAGCTCAACTCTATTTACAGAATCTGCTATGCAGAACATAGGTTCTGTGTACAAAGGTTAAGCATCCCTGCATGCAAAACAATTAAAATTAGCACCACCCACATTGCAAAATTGTTTAGTCCAGCTCTACACTTACACATTACCCTTACTCCCAAACTCTGGACCAGCCCCTGAATCCATATGTTAATATTTAAAAATGAAAAAAAGATGACAGTGCAGGAAAATCCTCAGACGAGTTATTCTGCAGTAGGTGGGGTGTATAAAGGTTTTCACCCAAGCCTAGCTCATAATAAAAGCTTACAATGGACATTAAAATCATGTAGGCACTTAAGACTGCAGGGGGCCCCTGTGTCAGGGAATGCTGGTACTTGTTACTCTGCACGTGCCAGCTTGTTCCAGCAGCCATGGGCATGCACATGATTGAAGTATTACAAGCACCAGCATGACCTAGCATTTGACGGCAGCTTGGGCTTGCTGCAGCCTGTAGAACACTAACAAAAGGTTTGATTATTTCTTTTTAATTAGGTATTTGCATGCATTTGACAACAAATACTTATATTCCCCATCCCAGGGAGAGCAAGATACAAAAATTAAAGTTAAAGTGATTTTCCTGGGACTTAGGAGCAATGGCCACAATGTTGCCATCACACCTAAGTCCCACACATTGTAAGGACCATAGTGTGCTATATCTACCAGCCAGTTACCTAAAACCCCTATTACATGTACTTAATAATCAGACCTATAAACTTGTTACACAAATTAAAGTTGTTTATTAGCATAAACATTGTTAAAAGCTCTATTAAAATATTTCATAGCCTTCAAGTAAAAACGAATTAAAAAATTGAAAAAATTTATGGTTGTGTTAAAAAAATGTTGCTCAGGTCCAAAAGCTCAGCTGCACATGTGAATCTGGAGACAAGAAAAGAAATATCAATAAGCAGTAAACATGCAGCATTTTACATTTCCATAACTATATAGTTACTTAACCTATAAATGGTTTTGGAAAATACTTTAACATGTGATAAAATTTATTTAAACTGTAAAATTTATTTAATTATCTACTGAAAGGTTAGTTACCATGTATTTTTCAAATCTGCCACTAATTTATCAAATCCCTCTAATCAGGTGTTAGGCTAGACCCAGGTTGATAAACCCAGGTCTGTACCTTTCACACCACAGGGCCCAACATGGGGAAAAAACCCTTCTCCCTCCATGTCTATGTCCTGTCATTAGACCCAGGTAGCTTTCAGACCACCCAAAAACCCAGGAATTTCATGGTGATCTGAATGGGGTATAAGATAGAAACATAGGAGACAGCTTTTAGTTTGATGAGAAATTTACAAGTGAACAGAAACAGATGGTTTCTTCAGAAACGTCAGAGGGTCTCCACCCTCCCCACAACACCTTCTTACAAGGACCCCAGAACCCAAGTGCAGCCATGAACTAAAGCTGCTCTGAAGGACTAGTCACAAGATGGTGACCAACTTAGTCTCAAATTTACCATGCTCAGACCTCTTCAATTTTTCTTAAGTCATCTTATTGCACTTCCTACATCTTGTACAGAGTCCTGGATTGTTTTATTTAGCAAAAACAAACTGCACTATTGTATTTTGATCTATACAATGAGGGGGTGTTAATGGGAGCAGGGTAAATAGAGTAAGACTTACTTTTCACTCTCCTCCATCTGTGCCCCTTGCCAGTCCCAGGGTTACTTAAGGCTGTAGAGGAAAAAAAAATAAAAAAATTCAGTTACATTCTTAGTTTTAACACCCATGCACAAGATAGTTTAAGGGACAGTTGTGTTTCATATAAAAACTCAGGAGAACTAGAAGCAAATTACTGCAGTAGTAGAGTTCAGTGATCCAAAAACTAATTGAAGTAACATTTACATATGTGGATATTCTTCTTGGGAGCTGATCCTAAAGCTGGCCTTACACTAGGATGATTATCAGTGCCAGCAGGGGGTGGGACTATAA
This sequence comes from Limnodynastes dumerilii, assembly GCA_011038615.1. Classification (NCBI taxonomy): domain Eukaryota; kingdom Metazoa; phylum Chordata; class Amphibia; order Anura; family Limnodynastidae; genus Limnodynastes; species Limnodynastes dumerilii. Next base: position 12,367 of record WWET01007655.1, on the reverse strand, counting down.
ACAGGACGATTTCCCACTAGGGAAATGTCCCATTATCGGCACCATACACCTCTGCTGGGACTGAATCCTAGCAGAAGAGGGGGCAGCGCTCTGTTGCTGCTGCTTTATATCTATGTGCAAAGCTGCTCTGACAGCTGTGAAGGTATACTTTAAAGTCATATAAAAACTCAGGAGAACTAGAAGCAAATTACTGCAGTAGTAGAGTTCAGTGATCCAAAAACTAATTTAACATTTACATATGTGGATATTCTTCTTGGGAGCTGATCCTAAAGCTGGCCTAAAGCTGGACTATTCCTGCAATAGCTGCTGCTGTATATTTATGTGCTATGCTGCTCAGACAGCTGTAAAGTATACCTGCAAAGCTGTCAGAGCAGCTTCGTACATAGATATAAAGCATCAGCAGCTCTGAATAGGGAGCCATTCAGCTTGCTGATTGGCTCCCTTAAAGTATCAGGAGCATGTCGAAAGATCAAATAATCGCACCAGAGCATTTATGGTGCATTTGAGGTTTCAAAAAAATTTAGCTGTACCACACACTAGAGCGATTATTTGCCTGATCACCCGATAATAGGGAGATCGGGCCGATAATAGTCTAGTGTATGGCCAGCTTAAGCTGGACCTTTTTAGGTGCAAGTGTAGACCCGAGTACTTCCATGTAAATTGCCATGGGAGGCAAATTTAGAGCTCAACTAAAACAAAGCTATGCAGCAATTCAGATCATGCATTTTCTCTGCATGCAAAATTCTAATTAGAACCCCTCACAATGCAACATGATTTAGCTCAGCTGTACACTTACACCTTATGCAGGTAAGAACCGAGTTCTAGGTTTCATCTGTTCATTAGATTAGCTAGGAAGCTTAATCTCAGTTAATATTCTATTTTCACAGACTTTTCTCCACTTACAGTTCAACATGGTTATGCTCTGGTCCACACTTAAAAAAGTTAAGGGCAAAACAGGTGCAAGAGCAGCTCTGGATCATATAATTGGATTTATTGCTCAGTCTGCCCTTTCCAGGGGTGTAAAAGGCCACTTGGATGATCTGATATAAAAGTATTTGTTAAAAAGCTGTCAGCAGGGACTCAGCTGCATTTAAGCTGTTGGCTGTATCAGTGTTAAATTGGATTGCTACATCCCTTTTAGTACAGGCCAATTAAAGCAGGGTTGCCAACTTTTAAAAGCTCCCCCCACCCCCCCGGAAGATCCCAGAGGGAAGCCATAAATGATTCATGAATCATTAACCTCCACCCCTTGACTATCAATTACCCCTTTGGGGTTTCATAGGGGTGGGGCTTTATGACAAATTAAATCATCAAGTCCCTCCCTGTCCCTAGCAGACTAGTTTTGCAAGAGGGGGGGGGGCAGGACTTGAGGCTGTGGTTTAATGGAAACCACAAGCCTCAAGTCACTTGTGGGAGATATGCCTGAATTTCTGAATTTCAGGAGTCTCCCAGACATTCCAGGAGAGTCTACAACTATAAATTAAAGGCCAGTCATAAGGTAGGGTCTTGTTGACATATGACCCTGTAAGTAGAAAGTTTCCTAACTCATCTGTACAAATTTTATTTTAAATGACCATCACTTTGTGTCTAAGTAGAGTGTCAGAAATTTAGCTTTGTTACAAGCAGACTTCATACACATTGCAAATATCATGTCCAATGTTTCTTGCAAAATGTCCGTTACTACATTACCATACCTTGGCCATTCTTCTTCATATGTGGACACAGGCTTTGGTTTACTGGCCCCTCTAGTTGCACCTTTAAAGCGGAAAAAATATTTAGTCATCATGCATAAATCACCTGCAAGGTTTACTTTAGCAATGGACTCAAGCAGGATCTATCTAGATTGATTCAATTGAAACAGGTTCCAAGAGGTTCTAGATTTAAAACGTGCACTGAGGAGCAGGTATTAAAAGAACTTTCAAAATTGAAAGTGGACAAATCAATGGGACCAGATGGGATACATCCGAGGTCACATTTCAACCCCTTGGGTTTTATGCATATCATAGGTGCACAGGGTCACCATCCCTTGCAACTATCTCCAGAGGCAGCTCCCATTCAAAAAAGCCTTTTATTTCCAATTCTTTAATAAAACAACATAAAAACTTTTCCAAAGTAAAAAAATTTTCTCAATAAAAATGACCCCCAATCCGCAGGGCACTGAAGTACTAAGTGGAGAATAGTGCCAATGATCACACTTTGCGTACCACACTCACTTGAATAACTGTCGTCGTTGTGAAATATTGAAGATTTCTAAGACTGATTTTGAAGATCTCTGACCCAGAATATATGTAGTACGTTCTTTACTCAATAAGAAGCGCGGTTACATTCCTTTAACTTCCTTATTGATAATTATATCCTTGGCCAGCATAGGAAATCTGGTTTCATATGTGATTTTCCATGCTGGCCAAGGGTCACAGGCTGCGGTGGGTTACAGTTAGGCCCGGAGAAGGGACGGTTAGGCCATTGCATTGGCAGACTATACCCTGGAAGCACCACTTGAGCATTTTGTAGATATAAAATAATTACTGTAATTATTAATGCAAAAAAAGTTTTTTTTGGGTTAAATTCGTCTTGTTTGTACTTTTAATCTATTTGTATTGTGACAGAAGAGCTGCCACTAATCATAAGCTCCATTTTCAGTATACATTACAGAGCACTACCCATTCGCACCAATATGTAGTCACACAGCTGCATTAAGCTTGGCTGCCCTGATGCTAAGTACTGTAGTACTGTACATGTAAATCCATAGTTCCTGTTGTATGCACCTTCAGATCACATGCAGCCCCCCCATGTTTTGCATTCACTAGTACGGGATGCTCAATGCACAGTCCCTATGTTATGTCACTTACACTAAGTACTGTTCATGTTATTGCTGTGTAATACAATGGGTGATTGGGATATTTGTTTTGGGGTATTACTTACTTTACTGTACTCTACTTTTTTGTCCCAGATACAGCAAATGTAGAAGAATAAATGGCGTCTGTGGCACAATGATCTGGACTATTTTGTTCTGGAGGAGGAGGAGTATTTCTGGAGAATGTAGATCTACAATTTATGTGGGACTAAAGAGCGACAGATTTCATCTCCTCTTTCACGTCACATTGCCAAGACCTCACCACGTCGTTTTATGCTGCAGGTTTATATTACGCTACAACACTGTGCCTTATATACAAACTCTACTCGGAGAAGATTCACTGAGCTCTTTTTGTGTGATATTGTTCTTTATGGATGTAGCTTCAAGCACTGAGGGGTTTCTTTCCTCAACATGAATGAGGCCTGAAGTTATAATGACAACATCAAAAGAAAAGAGTAATAGAACACGAGGGCATGGATATAAACTGGAGGGTGGTAGATTGAAAGGAAATGTGCGGAAAAATTACTTTACTGAAAGGGTGATAGATAAGTGGAATAGCCTCCCATCTGAGGTGGTTGAGGCCAATACAGTAGAACAATTTAAACATGCTTGGGATAAATATAAGGGTATCCTAAATTGTAAACCAAATTGAGGGTAAATAGGGTCTAGGGTCAGTATAAGTTTAAATAAACAAGTGGGCAGACTAGATGGGCCATGTGGCTCTTATCTGCTGTCACTTTCTGTGTTTCTATGTTAATCATAGCATACCATGTTAAAAGCACCATGGATACTCACTTTTAGCTTCGCGTTTCCAAGGATTTGTATAGTCTCCTTGACTTTGTCCATATGTAGTTCTAAAAAAAAAAAAATAAAATTATATATTTTTCTCCAATTTGGTTGATACAGACATGTGATTTCTTTAAAGCAGGTTTCACATTGCCTGCTCTACATTAAATGATTACATTTGAAATCATGACTATGCAGACATTGAGACCACACCACCTGTAATTAACTATATAGATAGTGAATGCAGGACTTCCTATTTATAGAAGGCTTCTTAGGCATACTTGCACATTACTTTTAATCAGAGGCATAACCTACTGTGGGAGCAGGACATGCAGCTGCTACAGGGTCCAGAGTAGGGAAGAGCCTAATCCAAGCACTGTTTATATACGTACAGGCACTCTAGTTAACCAAAAGCCTGCTGGGGTGCTCCATAGGGAAACCGAATACAACCAGAGGAAAAACGGCACTCAGACTTCAATAAGCAAAAAATAGACTTTAATCCGACGGATATATATCCTAACATCCTTTCCTGAGCCCATCAACTTCTGCCCATGCATGTAATGCTAGTTAGTGCTTAAAAACCAGTAAAGGAAGTCAATTACAGGACATGCAAGATGCTTTGTCAATTGTGTGTGATAAAGTTGATCCTTACCTGGGTTGCAGTGTGTTGGAAGCTCTCTCATTCACATGCTCATGCGCATTGTAAGGCTTGTTGTTCCCAAATCCATTTAAGAAGAAAGTAGGCTGCGCACAAGAAGCAGATTCTAGAAAAACAGAACATTATGCAACACTGACGTAGGTGTAACCAGGATCATTTTAGCAAGTTAAATGTATGTGTTCATTAGTTTATATAACAGGGAGACAAATGCCTATAGGGCAAACTTATTTGAACTGCTGCTTTGAAGTATTAAAACTTCTTTATTTACATCTGTTTCTTCTCTGCCTACCATTAAATTTTATCTTTTCGATCTAAAGCCAACATGTATTTTTAATTGAAAATACAAGAGTTGTACAGTAAGTAAGCCGCAAGAGCACTTAAGTTATGTAAACCCGTTACACATTGAGAAAAGCATTAAAAATAAGGGGTGGCTGAGGACAATGATTCATTTAACAAGCAGCACATATTTTAGTTGATGGGGTGAGAAGTTACATATACAGTAAAATGCAAGCTCCTTTTAACAGATCGTTATATTACCATCTTCCCAGTTCTCTTCACATGGAGGGCTCTGCCAGGTTGAAAAGTCATCTTTGCAGAAATCTGCTACAGCTGCAAAGGAAAGACTGTTAGAAAGTGAAAGTGTGCAGACCCTATAACATGGAGCACTCAGGCAAATACTCAGGGATCTACCTATTCCACTTCATGGGTTTTAAGAATTCACCAACCGATGAATCCCTCCAACATAAATTGCCCTGCTACTAGAGTAATTACATGTTTACACTGCATTCAAAAGAGAACTTCTAGAGGACCACAAGTTTAGAGCCTTTAAGATCCATTACTCATGCTACAAAAAGTGGACTTAAAACCTACAGACACGATGAGCCAACACTTAATAGTAATGAAAGCAGTCAGGCAGGTCACCTGGAAGTGGATCCACTTGACATCTGTTGTCACAGCTTTGCATGTGCAATTCAAGCTCCTTTTTGGGCATTCTGTGGCGGGCATTATATGGACAGGTGGCCAATTGTTTTGCTACGGCTTTATTATTCTGAAAGAAAAAATAAAAAAACAAACATTTAAAGGTCACATGCTTGAAACCCTAGAATATTCTTACATTGGAGTCTCATAGGCCAATCCTTGGTCAGATAGTAATTCCTTTGTTACTGAAGTATTTTGATAGGCTGTGTTTTTCTGGGATCCTATCATTAGCTTTATCTAGCCCGATGCTGTAGTTTATATAGTCAGGTTCTTCGTAATTCACATTTTGGCTACTGCTTTTACCACATGGCTGAAAGGATGGCAGGAGACATACAAGGAGGCAGAAGCAGGCTTTGGATAAGTACACTCCCAGAATATGCTTGCCTTTGTTATTGAATGGAGACTGCCTAATCAAACTAGGCATGTTATTGAACCAGATAACAAGATCTGACTACCGTGTATGTAACACCCTTTAAGATTTGCAGTTTCCTGTTTGCACCAGGCATGGTAGCAGATCTGAAATCTGTATTGACTGGCAGTACGAATTTGTACCCGTTCTATAAATTGTAATAGAAACCCCCTGTCACTTACAAACACAGCCTGCTTTTCCCCTGTCTGAAGTCAGGTTTAACAGAAACCTGGATGTGGGTTGTGCTTTACACCATCAGTAATCATTGGCATGGTAACAAGAACATATCACTAATGAAAGAAGGCTGTATCACTATACAAAGGTTATTTGAATTGCATTTATTATATAATGATTAACAAGTAGTTACATTTCACGTCTTACCTCTCTGCATTTTATAAGATGATATGGGAACCGGCTTGGGCGAATCATGTGATTTTTGTCATATGGACACTGGAGAAGAGCTTCTGATTCCATGGCAGCTGAAAATGGACTAATAAGAAATTATCAGTTAATGGGATATTCAATGCAATGCAGACTCCGATCTGTTAAGGTGACTGCACTTTCTTTGCTGTGAAGAGCAATTGAACATCCCCAGGATCTTTACTGAACTTACTTCTCATGGTATACATAGCAGATCCATTGCATGTTAGGTTATAATAATAGGCTACCTCAAAGTAGCTATAAAAATGTAAACATTAATATTAAAAGTGTGATTAAGGGTTGCTACTGATTAATATTGGCATTCAAGATTTAACTACTTCAAAGGTCTAAAAGACATTTCAAGAGGTGCAAATACACAGCTCAGCTAAACCATTTTGCAATGCAAGGGGCACCAAGTAATTACTTGCACCTGTTCTGCAGCTCTGGATCAGCCCCGTTTAGTGTAGCTCAAGGCAAGAAAAATAAAAGCTTTCAGGCTAGAAAACCTTCCCATATTCATATATTTTTACAGTTCTAAAAACTCATCAGCATGATCTAAACAGCACTTCCATGATATCAGAGTGTTGGGTAAGGAATAATATTAGTATATGGAGAATAGGAGTTCTTGTTAAAATTGGGGTAATTAAACTAAATAAACGTGCAAACATACACAATTTATATTTAATAAAAAACTAAATACGTTATGAGCACTAAGTCACCATGATTTTCCCAGCATAATAAGGATGATCCCATAATAGTATATAAAAAACCTATATGGCTCTTGTCGTTTGGGAACTGCACTAAAATGACTGTGCTGCCATAGACATCAATAATGTTCATTTTATAAATCACCTCCCTGATAATTTGCGTCAAATAGAGAACAGGAATAGATTGGAACAGCTGTGTTTTTAATTTTTTCAACCCATTACCAGGCTGTGAGTGTTTTCTAAATACTACAATATTGAAGACATTGCTGATCCCAAACATTACTGTCCCCACTATGACATGCAAATTTGCGGGGATGATTAATTTGATCATCCTCTCCTGTTAGATTGTAAATCTGAGAGCAGGGCCTTCCATCCTCTTCGCACTCCCCTCCTCCAGCTCTCTGCAACAAATAGCGTGTTGAATATGACTGTACTTACAATGTATTCTTATTTTATTTATAGTTATTGTATCTTGCATATTACCCTGCGTCCCGTGCTGGACTACCCCCTGATCCGTGCGCTGCGGAATTTAGCCATCACAAGGCTGGAAACATGGCAATTACAACGGTAAACCGCTTAAACACCGGTTCGCAGTTTAGCGCCACAAGAGCTGCAGAGCAGCAATCAGCCGGACAAGTAACACAAATTCCCTACATTCTTAACACTATATTAAAGTGAGCTCCAACGTGCCATGTATCCACAGGAATGTGTACTTGAACGCGATAGGGGAAACCATAATTCAATTAACAAGTCTATCATCTCCTAATGGCTGTAACCTTAGTCGTGTCTAGCATAATAATAATGACATCCCCTCGCTGTAACGCTTACCTTACCTATTGCTGCGGACACTGAGCAAGAAAAGATATACTAACTTTTCAGCGCGCGCACGTTTTCATAGTGTTCCATGCCGGTTCATTGGCTGTCACTTTTACCGTACTTCTCAGACTAAATTGACCTCTTCAAAGAAGACCATTCATTGCTCACTCCTACGTTTCGCTGTATTTCCTCTATCTTACCTACTACGTGGTAAGATGTATAGGACTGCTACAGAGCAATAATTGAGCCACCATATGGGAAAAATATATTTTGTTAGTCTGCTCGAGGATGTTGTTTAAATAAATGACCGTTTAATACCTGTATTCTACATATATATTTCCAACTTTTATATATCCATTCCTTCTGTTACAAACAGCTCTATTTACTAAAGCTTTAAAAAGTTCATTTTTGGAGTTATGAAGTTATAACTCCAAAAATGAACTTTTTGCTATTTACAACAGCTGCACCGCCATGGAAAACACCAGTTTCCATGGCCATGCGGCAAAACTTCAC
>WWET01007654.1:5124-23342 GCA_011038615.1 Limnodynastes dumerilii | reverse complement strand
TCCCAAGTCTAAATAACAGTGTGATAGTAAAGCTGGTCAGTATCTGTGTTCAGTAAGCAATTCAAAGATATATCCCTGCATGCAAAGAATACAATTAACTTGACTCCCCCTGAAATCAACATAGTTTAGTCCAGGAGTAACTAATTTCAAGCACTTAGTAGCCCATATTACCCATAAAACAACTATGCGTGCAAGTACCTGTGGTAGCATGCCTCATGAATTCTATTGCTCACTAAAACAATTAATTTAAAAGGGAAAAAAACTTAAGTATTTATAGCTGAAAATTCAAGATCTTCATTTAGACCATCGGAATGTTTGAAGTTTAAAGATCCAGAATAATTCCTGGCAACATAATCTGGTAAACCTGTCACCAACTCTTACTGTTTGTTTAATTTGCTCATTGCCCACCACAGTTAAATCCGTTGGGTTACTGTTATGTTAGTCATAGAAGTGTTTTGAGACACTAAGGGCCCCATTTGCAAAAGTCGATTTATTCCAAATCTCCCAAACTCCCGTGAGTTTGCCTGTGATTTCAAACTCACCGTATTCACTAAAGATAAACTCCCATGATTTGTGGCATATCTTAAATCGCCTTCCGTAAAATTGCCATTACAATTTTTACAATGTCCCACATACAAATCGTCCTATTCACTAAGGTCAATTTACTGAAATCGCATCAATCTCTCCATGAAATCGCCGCATACCAAATTGCCTTTGGGTAGAGGCGATTTTGAGCAAATCACCATCTTGGTCCTCTTTCAAACTTAAGAAGGGGCTTGCAATGATTATTTTCAAGGCTCCCCTGGCCTAAAGCATGTCTCCTTTGATATATTTTTATGTCATCTGTTGCAAAGAGTATTACAGTTCTGAAGTTATGTTTGTCAAGTTTATTAAGACAAAGTCAGAATAAGAGTGTCATTTAAATGTTCAGTATGTCACCTTAGATATACTTCCCCCCCTCTCCCCCTTGCTTGCCTTGTTCGGGGTACGGTTGGAGGAGATATTCGATATTATTATATACAAGTATGTCATGAATCTTACTGCCCTGGCTAAAGTTTTAATTGCTAGAAGCTGGCTGGCACAGGAGTCGCCCACAGTTCAGCAGTGGATCAAACTGGTGAATGAAACTATTCGTCATGAGCAATTTCTTTATACTCAACGTAGGGTGATCCATAAGTATCACAAGCTTTGGTCTAGATGGTATGACACTAGGTTCTCTACTCTACCGTGCGAGGATGTTTGAAGTTCACTCAGAGGGGGAGGGGTAGACAGATACGGACACTCTACACTTAACTGACCCACTTTATTTGGTTTGTCAGTATAAAGTTGTACCTGAGGTGTTGGTTACTGTGGGGTTTTTTTTTTTTGTTTTTTTTTTTTATGCTCTCTTTGCGTGTTCCAACGAGCTAGTGAATACTAGCGATATCCGTTACATTGTACGAGTATAAAGTGTTCCTACCTCAAGCTGCAATAGTAGCGCTGAGTAAATCTCTTGGGAGACCTGTATTCAATTGTTTTGAGTTATTCCCTCATGAATACGTACCTGAGTTTGTTAATTTAGCTTAACTTAAATAGGAGGGATGTGGTTCTATCAATAAATAATATGTGTATGCATGTGTATCACATGCATATGAACCTGGACTCCCTGTCTGATCAGGAGGTGGTGCAACTTTTTCAGCTGAACCATGCCAACCTCCTGAGACTTTAGGGCCAGGTGAGGAGGGATTTGGAATCTGCTACTGCTCGTTCACATGCATTTTCTGGGATGCAGAAATTATTGTGTGTCCTCCATTTTCTGGCTACTGGGTCTTTCCAGGCAGTCAGTGGGAGAGTGTTGGGACTTTCACAGCCAAGTTTTAGCGGTCACTTATCTTAAGTGTTAAGTGCACAAAACCAGCGTGTACATATATTTGCTTCCCCAGTCAGGAGCCACAATGGTGTGCTCATAAGCTGACATTCTATAGTATCTCAGGATTCCCCAATGTCCTGGGAGCTATAGATTGCACTCACATACTGCTGAGACCACCTAAACTGCGTTCCCAGGTATAAGTGAACCGTCACCATTACCATTCAGGTGGTCTGTGATGCTAATATGAAAATAGTGAGTGTGTTTGCTGGCTTCCCTGGGTCATACCATGACTCCTATATTCTGAGGCAGTCATCTCTGTATGAGAAGTTTGAACCTGGTGAAATGCCAGATGGATGGCTGCTGGGTGAGTGTTTGGATGTTTGTTACCATGTTTGACTATGTTAAAAAATCAGCAACACAATTACAATCAGGCACATGTAGCCACTAGAGGAGTGATAAAATGCACCTTTGGTCTTTTAAAAACTAGGTTCAGGTGTCTGGATAAATCTGGTGGCGTGTTACTTTACTCTCCTGCTAAAGTGGAGAGATTGTGCTTGTATGTTGTATCCTGCATAATGTCGCCTGAATCAACAATCCCCTGACATTATGGCATTTGAGGACACAGTGCAGGGAGCCCCTTTACCATCTGGAGATGTGTTTTCTAAGGTGTCTGGGAGGCAAACCAGGGTTGGAGTAATAAATAATTGCTTTGCTTGTAAGTATGACTATGTAAAATTACTATGAAATATATGACTAGTTTTTAACCATTCCAGGATTCCTTGAAAAAGGGCACACATTGTGCCTAAAACGTGTTGGGGGGAGGTAGCTTTTAATCATTCCTTGGACATCACGAAGCTTCCCTCTTCTTTTGAAGGTCTGTCAGTAAGGGGCCCATTGTTTACTGGTCAGTCCCACAAATTGTTTTCCATTTTAGGGGGCTAGTTTTTGTGACAGGAATTTTTATTTTAGTTTCCCTCACCCGGAACATTAAGGGGATCCCCCCAGAAACAAGGAAACATAAAGACTGTTTTAAAAGAATTTTATTTATATATTATATTTTATACATTAAAGATTTTGTGTCATAACACCCTGCCCCTGTCTGGGATTGGTCTCTCGGGAGGCACCTAAGGTGGTGGGGGGTTGACATTTGTAGCTGGCAGACACAAACACATCTCCTGGAAAAGAAGAAAGAAAGAAAAAGAGTCCAAGAACAGAAATACAGAGACATAATAAGGATTACGATAAGGACTGAGAATTTGAAGAAAGAATTTCTGTACATCTAATTATTAACTCCTTTACTTCACGCGGATTTTTCCACCCACCCCCTTGTTTTAATTCTTAGTTTTTAACCATGTTATTATGTTAGGGCAATATGTTGTTTATGAAATTTAACTAATATTGTGAACTACACATCGAAAGTAACAATTTTGTCAGCTTACAAACAAAAGCATCAACAACATATATTTCAAGGTTTTATTCGTACCATGTTAACCATAGAAACAGTATTTTGTATATTTGTCAACCCGTATAAACAACAGAAAACACACACTGACCCAACTTTATCATATTATTTTCTTCTCAAGCAATTGTTGGAGTTGTGGGATGTTTACGGCCTAGGCCACCCCTTGTCCCAGGTCCACGTCGGATGGGAGTGTTGGGGGCAGTACTGATGGGGGTGCTGTCAGCACTTGTATCTGTGCAGGTGAACAATGATGCAGGTTGGTATACACTTTGCCTTTGTACCTCCAGTTGTGATGACAAATGAATCATGCGTGTGTTAAGTTCTCTGCGAATACTACTGGCCTCCTGTAAAGCGCTACTCACTTGTGTGAGAATGATATTTTGGTTCTCTAATGCAGCACCTAGCCTGTTGAATCCCATCATGTTTGTGCTCTGAGAGTTACGCACGGCCTTAAAAATTTTGCGCAGTGTCGTGCACTGTGATGACATGAATGACACTTGCCCTTCATCTATGCGCTCCATCCTTTCAGCTATTTTAGATAGAACATCTTGTGGAGATGTGGCTGTTTGGCCTGCGAGAGTATTAGCAGGTGGGGAGGATGGCTCTCTCTGTGGGGGAGAAGTTTCGGGCACAATATCCATATAAAACTCTGTTATATTGGGGTCTTTTTCCTCAGGCTGAAGTTGCTGCTCTTCATCAAGGCTGCAAGTCGAAGGATCATCTGAAGAGACCAAAAAACAAGGTAAGTACTGACGAAATATGAAATCTTTTTCACAGGGTTCACAAACTAATTATCATTTCTACCTACAGGGGTAACACACATTCCTTACAGCAAAGAATGATAGCAAGGAAAATTATGGACGTCAACATTCACCAGCCACTGTTGGTTCCGAAGGGGACATCATCACATCCACATTGCCCTGGACAGCAACCTCAGGTTCAACTATTTAAAAGTAAGACATATGTTAGATCATATGTTACACTTAATATCAGTTGCTCATTGAATGAGAATTAAAGTCATACTGTACCCTCTTCATATGGTTCATCGGTGTCTTGAACGTTCACACCTTCTATCACATCATCCGTGAGAATAGGCCGCATTAGCTCCTCATAGGGATGCTTTAGGATCTTTTGGCAGGGCCACCACCCGTTTGCCACAGGATTTTGATATCTGATAATCTTTTACTACAGGTCTGCTCAGACCGCTTGTAGTTGCCAGTTGCATTCACTGAATCGACAACACAATTCCATATTTGACGTTTTCACCCATATGATGTTTTAGGCGCATCCTCGCCAAGAATTTCAGAATAATTCTGCATTACAGCCTCAACTAAGGCTGAATTTTCCTCATGACTGAACCTGACATTTCTCCCTGATTTGGTCTTTCTAGGGACATCAGAAGAAGCTCCAGCGACATCCTCAGGAACACCAGATGGTTCTAGATTGGACATCAGACAACTAAGGATTGAATAAAGGAAGATGTAGGAAGATGGACACTAAATAATGTTATTTTTACGTAAATGATTTTCCCAGTATTGGGCATGTTTTTTTTTTTAAAAGAAAAACTTTCTTTCTAGACATTTTTCTTGGAATTATATTTCCAATCACAGATCATTTTATGACACTTGTACAAATAAAATTATTTAACATTTTTTTTTAAGCCATTACATAATGTGTGCACCATAATGACAAAGGGAAAAGGCTTAGTCAATGTAAACATAAGTAGTAGTCATGTCCAGGCCAAAAAAAACAAACAAAAGGTATTTGAAATGATAAACAAATTACTACGGAACTAACATTATCATTGCATTGTTGGCTTATTTCATCTGGTGAAAAGACTATAACACTTGTCAGGAGATATTTAAGTGTATTTAACAGTATATTTCACCTTAACTTGCATCCATTAGGCAATTAAGCAAGACAAACATATCTGTGTGCATGTCACAAAATATATTACAAGTATTAAATATACATATTTTGACCCAGGTAACACTTACTAAGTGTGTGCAAATACATTGTTAATTGTAACTCTGCTATATGAGACACTATATGAGACACTATATGGGACACTTGCAAGTTATACTAGTGAACATAAAACACAATACAGTTAAAGTAGTGAACATAAAACACAATAAAACAATATTATTTATACTTTTCACACACATGTACTTGCAAGAATTGTCCTTAAATAAAGTAATCTGAAGATTTTCCACACAAATGCAGTCAGAAGTCTCAAGGCAAACACTCTCCACCATCCACTTCCAAATACCAGAAGAATGTGACCTAAAATGGTGGACAAACAGGGTTTTTATACAGCTCTGAAGCTTCGATCTCACGGGACTTGTGGAAATCACGCATAATCGACGCCAAATCACGGGCTTTGTGCTGCAAAAGGGAAAGCCATATACTTTTACATTGGAAAGAAGGTTGTCGCGAATGAGATTACAGGTAACAGCACCACGATTGTGCAAAAATGAAAGCGACGGATATCGACGGCGCTTCTTGAAATCGATGCCAAATCGATTCTTGATGAATACGGTGAGTTGGCCACGAATAGCGACAGAAAATCGCAGCGATTAATGTCGATTTCAAATCGTCAGGAAAAATCTATCTTTGTAAATGAGGCCCTATGAGTGAGGAGACCTCTACTGATCTTGGCTCTTTGTTCTCTGAATCTCGATTTAAGAGATCTCGTAGTTCGAACCACAAACTGCATTGAACAAGGGCACTGCAGCATATAGATCACATACGTAAACTCACAGTTAATAAATTAGGTTAAATAATACTGATAATTATTAACCACTGATTTAATGGAAACTATTCTGTTTAACATGTATTGACAGGTGAAACAGACCGAATTCCCACGTTTAAAACAGCCTGTGGGCCTTTTTGATAACCATGAAGAACAACTAGAGCTCTTATTTGAGCATTTATATTGACTGGGGGCAAGCATGGTTTTTAAATTTGTATTCCTTTTGAAAATAAATGTAGGGCTATACCGTAGGATTTTTCCCAGTATATTATCAGTTAATAATATTTTATAATTATTCTTAATAATCTTTTTAATATTGTTAGATTGTTTATTCTATTTTGAAATGCATAGAACCATCTCGTTACATGGTCTATTTTCCTTATTGGCATCAGTTGTTTTATGTACTAAATTACCTACCCTATTTATTCTTTTAAAATTACTGGATTTATCCAATAATTGCTGACAGCTAATATTTTCCATAAAATCTAGAGCTTTGTTTAACAAAGATTTTGGGTAACCTCTGGCTTTAAATTTGTTAATCAAAATAGTAGACTGCTCACCTAAATCAGAACTTAATGTACAATTTCTTTTTAACCTCCCTAGTTGACTTTTTTTTTTATTGTGTTTATTTATAGATTTTCAAACAAAACATTTTATACATAATACAGCACAAGATACTCATAACCCACCCACCTCCCTGTATATCCCCTCCCAATACATAAATCCCAATACACAAATAAAACAAGCAACAACCCCTAAGAACCCTATAAGGGAGCCAGTACTGAAACCTGATTGTATCAAAAGCAGTAGAGATTAANTATTTAAAAAAAAGAAGAAAAAATTAAAAAAAAAAAAAAAAAAAAGAAAAACAGAGAACATGTTTATACTCATGTACAGAAAAGGATGCGACATTTAAGCAGTGTTAATCCCGAAATAAGGAAGGTCTAACAGCGCAAGTGATAACACTGCGTATTACAGAACACAAGGCCATGACCAGCAACTGGGGTGAAGGAGATTGTACGAGGAGATAATCAATGAGATGATCTGATAATAGAGAGGTCCACCTGCACCTCTTCAATTTTCCCAGTCACTCGCAGCTCAGAATCATTGCTGGCTTGAAGCACTTGCGAAAGAGTTGGACTGGGAGGGTCAAGGTCAGCCGGCTCCAGTGTAGGGGTAGCCACATGAGAAGTAGAGGATTCTCCTTGTGAACCACCCATGGTGGGGCCACGGGCATATTTCTCTAATTTGGCAGCTGCAGATGATGCCTGGTTAGACTTTCTCATCCTGGCTGCACAGTTGTAGGATGTAGCGTACAATTATAGCTGAGAGAACTGAATTTTTCAACCGGTCACTAATAACAGGAGTGATTCCAGAAGACTGAAAAATAGCAAATGTAATCACTCTGCATAAGAGTGGAAGTAAGAAAGAAGCAGCCAACTCCTGACAACTAAGCCAAAAAATCAGTAGTAGGGAAATTGATGGAAACACTGTTAAAGGAACAAATTTTACAGTATCTTAAATCCAGTAACTTACAGGATCCCAAGCAGCATGGATTCACTGGGGGAAGATCAAGTCATTCAAATCTAAATGAATATTTTGACTGGGTCAGTAAAGTATTAGATAAAGGGGGAGCTGTAGACATAGCTTATCTAGATTTTAGCAAGGCTTTTGACACTGTGCCACATCAAAGACTGTTAAATAAGTTGGAAACTTTGGGATTGAACTTAAATATAGTTGCATGGATGCGATCTTGGTTACAGGATAGCCAACAAAGGGTTGTAGTAAATGGAATCCCTTCTGGGGATTGTAAGGTAACCAGTGGAGTACCCCAGGGTTCTGTACTTGGAGCAGTGCTATTTAATATCTTTATAGGTGATATTGCCTGTGGTATCGAGGGGAAAATATGACTTTTTGCAGATGCCACAAAGTTATGTAACAGGGTAGACATGCCAGGTGGGGTACAGAAAATGAGGGATGATCTAGGTAGACTGGAGGAATGGTCAAGAGTGTGGCAAGTGCAGTTTAATGCCAAAAAATGCAAAATCATGCACTTGGGGTATAAAAACCCAAAAGCTCAGTATATCATTAATGGCATTACATTATACACTACTGAGGAGGAAATTTATCTAGGAGTCATTATTTCATGTGAATTAAAGGTAGCCAAGTAAAGTAACAAAGCAATGAGAAAGGCAAGTCAGATGCTTGGTTGCATATGAATTGATACATCCTCACCTGGAATACTGCGTTCAGTTCTGGAGGTTCTTCAGAAAGACATAAATACATTAGAGACTGTTCAAAGAAGAGCAACTAAAATGGTGCATGGGCTGTGTCATAAATCATACAGAGAGAGGCTAGAGGAAGTAAAATGTATAGCTTGGAGCAGAGAAGAGAGAGGGGGGACATGATAGCAGCTTTCACATATATCAAGGTTTGTGATTGGCTAGAGGAGGGTGGCATTTTTCAAAGGAAGAGGTGTAATAGAACACAAGGGCATGAATATAAACATGAGGGTGACAGGTACAGGAGGGGCATTATATAAAGGAAGAGGTGTAATAGAACACGAGGGCATGTGTATATACTGGAGGGTGACAGGTACAGGAGGGGACATTATATAAAGAAAAGGTGTAATAGAACACGAGGGCATGTGTATATACTGGAGGGTGACAGGTACAGGAGGGGACATTATATAAAGAAAAGGTGTAATAGAACACGAGGGCATGTGTATATACTGGAGGGTGACAGGTACAGGAGGGGACATTATATAAAGAAAAGGTGTAATAGAACACGAGGGCATGTGTATATACTGGAGGGTGACAGGTACAGGAGGGGACATTATATAAAGAAAAGGTGTAATAGAACACGAGGGCATGTGTATATACTGGAGGGTGACAGGTACAGGAGGGGACATTATATAAAGAAAAGGTGTAATAGAACACGAGGGCATGTGTATATACTGGAGGGTGACAGGTACAGGAGGGGACATTATATAAAGAAAAGGTGTAATAGAACACGAGGGCATGTGTATATACTGGAGGGTGACAGGTACAGGAGGGGACATTATATAAAGAAAAGGTGTAATAGAACACGAGGGCATGTGTATATACTGGAGGGTGACAGGTACAGGAGGGGACATTATATAAAGAAAAGGTGTAATAGAACACGAGGGCATGTGTATATACTGGAGGGTGACAGGTACAGGAGGGGACATTATATAAAGAAAAGGTGTAATAGAACACGAGGGCATGTGTATATACTGGAGGGTGACAGGTACAGGAGGGGACATTATATAAAGAAAAGGTGTAATAGAACACGAGGGCATGTGTATATACTGGAGGGTGACAGGTACAGGAGGGGACATTATATAAAGAAAAGGTGTAATAGAACACGAGGGCATGTGTATATACTGGAGGGTGACAGGTACAGGAGGGGACATTATATAAAGAAAAGGTGTAATAGAACACGAGGGCATGTGTATATACTGGAGGGTGACAGGTACAGGAGGGGACATTATATAAAGAAAAGGTGTAATAGAACACGAGGGCATGTGTATATACTGGAGGGTGACAGGTACAGGAGGGGACATTATATAAAGAAAAGGTGTAATAGAACACGAGGGCATGTGTATATACTGGAGGGTGACAGGTACAGGAGGGGACATTATATAAAGAAAAGGTGTAATAGAACACGAGGGCATGTGTATATACTGGAGGGTGACAGGTACAGGAGGGGACATTATATAAAGAAAAGGTGTAATAGAACACGAGGGCATGTGTATATACTGGAGGGTGACAGGTACAGGAGGGGACATTATATAAAGAAAAGGTGTAATAGAACACGAGGGCATGTGTATATACTGGAGGGTGACAGGTACAGGAGGGGACATTATATAAAGAAAAGGTGTAATAGAACACGAGGGCATGTGTATATACTGGAGGGTGACAGGTACAGGAGGGGACATTATATAAAGAAAAGGTGTAATAGAACACGAGGGCATGTGTATATACTGGAGGGTGACAGGTACAGGAGGGGACATTATATAAAGAAAAGGTGTAATAGAACACGAGGGCATGTGTATATACTGGAGGGTGACAGGTACAGGAGGGGACATTATATAAAGAAAAGGTGTAATAGAACACGAGGGCATGTGTATATACTGGAGGGTGACAGATTATATAAAATAAAGGAAGAGGTGTAATAGAACATGAGGACATGTGTATATATACTGGACAGTGACAGGTACAGGAGGGACATTATATAAAGGAAGAGGTGTAATAGAACATGAGGACAATATACTGGAAGGAGGGGTACAGGGAGAGGTGTATTGGTACACCGGGTCCTGTATATACACAGGAGGGGTACAGGGAGAGGTGTATTAGAACACGAGGGTCTGTGTATACTCGGGAGGGGTACAGGGAGAGGTGTATTGGTACACGGGGTCCTGTGTATATACTGGATGGTGGTAGATTCAGAGAAAATGTGCAGAAAAATGACATCACTGAAAGGGTTATGGATAAGTGGAATATTCTCCCATCTGAGGGGGTAGAGGTAACACAGTAGAACAGTGTAAACATGCTTGGGATAAATATAAGAATATCCTAAATCAAACTAGATTGAGGGTAATATAGAGTCAGTATAGATTTAAATAATCATTTGTGCAGTCTGAATGGGCCATGTGGCTCTTATATACTGTCACTTTGCTTGATTCTATATTTCTATGTCTATCTGGAGATTAAGGTCAATACTTGTTGGTAAAAAATCTTTGTATATACATGTTTTACCCTGGTCAAGAAGATATGATGTTTCTCAGAAATTTCTGTTAAATCTCTTTATTTTGAGACCACATTCCAGCTTTACATTTCTCATAATGAGACTCTTTTCTTACACTGATATCAGATTGTTCCACCTCTTCCAAACCTGTCAGTCCCTGTGAGAAATTCTTCATCATGTGACTGGTTGCCATGGGTTACAGTTATTTCAGCTCTATGGGCCTGATCCAGAGCTACGTCCGCCGTCGCTAGTTGCCCGGCGTCACTATGGAAACGCCCGATCGTAGATCGGGCGTCCATAGTAGCGCCGTAGGGACGCTGGAGGGGACATCCCCCAGCATCCCTACGCTGAAGTTAGTATAGGGCGGCGGGGGAGGGAGGGTAATGAGGCTGGGAGGGCGGCGTTACCGTACTAACGCCGCCGTCCCAGCGTATCAACTCTCCCTTACGCCGGCTGAAGTTAGGGTAGCCTTCAGCCGGCGTAAGGGAGAGTTAATACGCTCCTACAAGGGGGGGTGTCGGCGCTCAGCGCTCAGTGTAACATCGTAGCTCTGGATCAGGCCCTATGTTTGAGGTCAGCGCTGTACATTATACTCACAGTAATTGCTGTATCTGGCATGTTGAACTGGACAGAGCTGTCATCAAGTCATTGAAGTGAGGTCCAGACAGGTTATTATGAGACAGGTCCAGTGTCCTCAGTGACTGGTTATTACTTACTGCAGAGGACAACTGGGGACATGATCTCTCTGTCATTCCACAATTCCTCAATCTGTAGAAACATCAGAATAAGACACATTATAAAGATCCACCAAGGCATGAATTGTGGGACAGACAGACAGACAGAAAGAGAGAGGGAGAGACCTGGACTTATTCATCCACACCCCCAGCTATATAGTAATAAATAGGATATTTATGTCCTTATGCCCCTGAGTCACATCTCAAGATGACAGAACTCCTGCTCCACACACCATCACATGCATATAATAGGGGGGAGAAGTGTATCTGTATCACCAATCACATACTTATCAGTGTGTGTCACAGTAATGAGATGTCATGTGACTGGTTGCCATGGGTTACTGTACAATATTATCTCAGCTCCAGGTCAGAGATCAGGGGTGTACATTATACTCACAGTAATTCCTGTATCCGGCATGTTGGATTGGCCAGAGCTGTCATCAAGTCACTGAAGTGAGGTCCAGATAGGTTATTACCAGACAGGTCCAGTGTCCTCAGGGACTGGCTATTACTTACTACAGAGGACAACTGGAGACATGATTCCTGTGTTATTCCACATCCCCACAATCTGTAAGAAGATCAGAATAAGATACATTATAAAGATCCACTGAGACATGAAATGTGGGACAGACAGACAGAGGGAGAGATCTGGACACATCCATCCACACCACAAGCTGTATAGTAAGAAATAGAATATTTATGCCCCTGAGTTACACATCTCAAGATGTCAGAACTCCTTCTCCACACACCAACACATGCATATAATAGGGAGGAGAAGTGTCTGCACAGGGGTATAACTCATACCTCCCAACACTTGAGAATTGAAAGAGGGACAAAATTTAGAGACATGGTAGAGGGGGGGTGTCTTGTACCTCCCAGTGGGCGTGTCTGGGGAAAGTGGGTGTGTCTTGCACCACAGCGGGTCTAGTGCCTGCTACTTTTATTAATTCAGACATCCATATGTCTGCCCCTTATTATTTCTCCAAACAGACATATTTCCGCCTCCATAAGTCTGCCCCATTCATTATTTGTCCAGCTTCCATATGCCTGCCCCTTTATTATTTGTCCAGCCTCCATATGCCTGCCCCTTTAATATTTGCCCAGCCATCCATATTTGCCCCTTTATTGTTATGCCCAGCCATCCATATCTGCCCCTTATTATTCCAAGCCATCCATATCTGCCCCTTATTATTATGCCCAGCCAACCATATCTGCCCCTTTATTATGCCCAGCCATCCATATCTGCCCCTTTATTGTTATGCCCAGCCATCCATATCTGCCCCTTATTATGCCAAGCCATCCATATCTACCCTTAATAAAAGATTGACACCAATACCCGAGCTACCACCTAGCAGCTATCACAACACCCTATAAAAAAAAAAAAGTTCCACTTTTTTCTTAATATAAATATTAAATACAGGGGTGTAACTGCGCTATTCAGTACCACAGTGTAACAGTTGAGGCTTTACACGACTGTCCAAAAATGTCTTTACTTAATTCAGAAGGTTGTGGCAAGCTGGAGCAAATGTCTGTAACAATATGTCCTTTATATTTTCCTGATGTAGCCATTTAATTCCACAGGATTTCTTCCACCTTGGTGAAGTTCTCGTCCACATAAAAAATAAATGAGAAGAGGACCCTAGTGTGATATGTTTCAACAATTTCAAGCAGACACTTTCTCATATATTCAACTCATACTTTCGTCCTCTTGAGCAGCGTGCATATAAGAGTTGGATGAACTTTCAGTCATCTCTCCTGGGAACACGATCCTTCCTGTGAAGACCTTTTCCCCCCACAGGTATGATGCTCCCCACGGATATGCAAAAACAGGAAAAGCCTCTCTAGTGTAATACTGTATATTCACTACAGTGAGGATAGTTCTCCTAGGTAGATTACATTCACATTTTAAGCCTCTTGGGCTTTATGCATATAGATAGTATTTTTAATAGATGCGTTCCCAGATATCCTTAAACATCCACAACAGGACTCCAGTCTTTATAGGAATTTTTTACATTTATTTAAAACTTCAATAAAACAAAAAGTAGGTTTTCCACATGAAATCTTTAATATGAAGCCCCTATATGGCAGGGCACTTACATCCACAGAGACATTTTTATAAGGAAAGTGGAGACATTGGGCCTGATTCAGAGATACGATTTCCACGGCACTTAGGAGCGTATATTTAAGATCTTAGAAAATTAGCAAAACTGTGCATGCGTAGTAATAGTGCAACGCCATGTACGTAGCGGTTAGGAGCGTAAATTCGCTAAGAGCTTAAATTTGAATCGATCGCAAGCACTTAAGATCTTAAGTGCTGCGAATCCTTAAGATCTTAAGGTTTTGCATGGAAATGGGTGGGGGGAGGCAGGGAGATGAGGGAAAGTGGGCACGGGCTGACACTTGGGATCTTAAATATACGCTACTATGTCACTTAAGATCTCAACTGACAGCGCAGAGTTAGGGCTAGTCAATGGTGGTCTAAGTTTAAGATCCACCGCTGTTTGCAAGGGGAGTGACTGTTTATGCAGTGGGCTGGAACCTGCTAAGATCTTAACATTAGATGCGTATATTTGCGATCTTTTCGCAATCGCATCTCTGAATCAGCCCCATTGTTTTCAAGACTAACCTTGAAAAAGACTGCCAGTTGAAATGCGTCGGTGTAGCAGGAGCTCTCTGTCGGAAGCGGGGACAAATGATTGTATGATAGCTAACTGTTGTGATTTACTGGGCCCGTTTTACATCTGTATTCACAATGGGGCTGATCCAGAGCTATGCCTGCCGTAGTTAATACGTCGGACGTAGGCGTAAGATCGGCTGAAAAGCTGATCTACGCAGAACTATCCTGACTGTAGTGAATATATTACACTAGAGAGGCTTTCCCTGTTTTTGCATGTCCGTGGGGAGCATCATACCTGTGGGGGGAAAAGATCTTCATAGGAAGGATCGTGTTCCCAGGAGAGATGACTGAAAGTCCATCCAACTCTTATATGCACGCAGCTCAAGAGGACGAAAGTGTGAGTTGAATATATGAGAAAGTGTCTGCTTGAAATTGTTGAAACATATCACACTAGGGTCCTCTTCTCATTTATTTTTTATGTGGACGAGAACTTCACCAAGGTGGAAGAAATCCTGTGGAATTAAATGGCTACATCAGGAAAATATAAAGGACATATTGTTACAGACATTTGCTCCAGCTTGCCACAACCTTCTGAATTAAGTATTAATTAAGACATTTTTGGACAGTCTTGTAAAGCCTCAACTGTTACACTGTGGTACTGTTACACCCCTGGATTTAACTTTTGTTATAGCCATATCTGCCCCTTTATTATTTGTCCAGCCATCCATATCTGCCCCTTATTATTATGTCCAGCCATCCATATCTGCACCTTCGTGTTATGCCCAGCCATCCATATCTGCCCCTAATTATTATGCCCAGCCATTCATATCTGCCTCTAAATTATTTCTCCAGCCATTCATATTTGCTCCTTTATTATTATGTTCAGCCATCCATATCTGCCCCTTTATTATTATGTCCAGCCATCCATATCTGCCCCTTATTAAAAAATCCAGCCATCCATATCTGCCTCTTATAATTATATCCAGTGATCCATGTATGTCCCTTATATTTATGTCCAGCAATCCATATATATTCCCCTTATTATTTCTTTTCTCTTACTTACCTTTTGGTGTCTTCTCCCTTCCTCCGCGGCGCTGTCTTGTTGGCTCTCCTTCTCTCCCTCTCTGATGAGTCACGTGGTGCGGAAGTACAGGTAATACAGTCTCCTACGGGAGCCTTGTAGGACCAAATCTCTTTTCTAGAATGACAGTGACCGCATAGGTTCGGTCACTGCCATTCACAGTAACAGGTTTGGTCTTAAAGGGCTCCTGTACTGTGCTGGAAAAGCCCTGCTGCATATACCACATATACAGCACCAGGGCTTTACAAAAAAAACAAAAAGAAAAACAACTTTGTCCCGAGAGTATGATCTTTCGGGACAAGTTGTGGGGCGGGCTGCAATCGGGACAGTTGGGAGGTATGGTAACTAGGTATTTTGGTGCTTCGGGCATGAGAGAAAATTGGTACCCCTTACCTCTTCAAATACTATATGTTAAGAGCTGCTGAGGCTTGTAATAATACAATAAAAATAATAGACTGCAATGCTCAACATATAGTGTTTGAATCAGACAGGTTTTCCTCTGCCCTCCCTACCAACCTCATACACTGTATGCTGAGAACTCCTGAGGCTTGTCATTAAAGAAAAAGAAACATGAAAGTCCTCCAGCTCCACCCCCATAATGACAGGTCACTGAGAGACTCAGCAGCACACAGTGTATAATGAGCATGCTTTTCCCCCAGCACTGTCTGCTTTATATACTACAGTGGTGCACCCAGATTGAAAATTTCATAAAAGGGGCATGGCTTCACGGGTGCCGTGAAAGGGGCGTGGTCTAGCAACCATGTGGGGTAGACTGTCATGGAGGATGATGGTCCTGCCTGTGCTGCAATAGGAAAGCAGGTGAGGATGGTAAATGTGTCACAGCATATTCAACAGTGCTTATACACTGACACAAGCCCTGGTCCATTGTGTAATGGTGCATTGTATACTGCTATTACTATTACATCTGTACATTGTGTAATGTACTCTACTAATCCATACCTCACAACTGATTTGAGGGGGATTGTCCCGCTGTCCCGCCCGCCTCACAACTTGTCCTGAGAGATCAGACTCTCAGGACAAAGTTGTGTTTTTTTGGTTTTTTTGTAAAGCCTGTGCCCGTGTATATGCTGCAGGGCTTTACACTGCACAGTACAATTAATACTATGGGAGCCCTGTAGGACCAAACCTGTTACTGTGAATGGCAGTGACCGAACCTATGCATAGGAGCCCTGTATTACATGTACCGCACCATGTGACCGCCGGCAGAGAGAGAAAGGCAGCAGCAGGAGGAGGATGAGCCGCGGAGAAAGAGAGAAGATGTCAGTGGTAAGTAACTGAAGAGGCTGGATATAAGGGCAGACAATGGAGGCTGGATATAAGGGCAGACAATGGAGGCTGGACATAAGGGCAGACAATGGAAGCTGGACATAAGGGGCAGACATGAAGGCTGGACATAAGGGGCAGATATGGAGTCTTGACATAAGGGCAGACAATGGAAGCTGGACATAAGGGGCAGACATGGAGGCTGGACATTAAAAGGGGCAAAAAAAGAGGGCTAGACATTACAAGGTGCAGACATGGAGGCTGGACAAATAATAGAGAGGCAGACAAGGAGGCTAGATTTTATATGGGGCACACATGGAGGCTGGACAAATAATAAAGAGGCAGACATGGAGGCTAAACATTACAAAGGGCAGCCGTGGAGGCTGGACATTACAAGGGGCAGATATGGAGGCTGGACATTATAAGGGGCAGATATGGAGGCTGGACATAATAATACTTGGAAGACGTGGAGGCTGGACATTACTTGGGGCAGACATGGAGGCTGGACAAATATTACAGAGGAAGATATGGAGGCTGGACATAATAAAAAGGGGCAGACATGGAGGCTGGACAAATAAACAGGGAGGAGACATATGGAGGTTGGACATAATAATAATAGGGGGAAGATATGAAGACTGGACATATGAAGCCTGGACAAATAATAAGGGGCAGATATATGGATGGCAGGCTTAATAATAAGAGGCAGACATATGGATGGGTGTCAAATAAAAGGGGCAACCACTAGACCCGCTGGTCTGGCCGGTGTAAGACACACCCACTTTCACAGACACGCCCACTGGGTGGTACAAGACACCCCCTCTACCAGGCTGCAAAATTTTGTCCCTCTTTCAAATTCTCAAATGTTGGGAGGTATGCTAATGCATTGTATACTTGCTACTACTATTACATCTGTACATTGCGTTATGTGCTACTAATGCATTGTATACTGCTATTACTATTACATCTGTACATTGTGTAATGTGCTCTACTAATGCATTGTATACTGCTATTACTATTACATCTGTACATTGTGTAATGTGCTCTACTAATGCATTGTATACTGCTATTACTATTACATCTGTACATTGTGTAATGTGCTCTACTAATGCATTGTATACTGCTATTACTATTACATCTGTACATTGTGTAATGTGCTCTACTAATGCATTGTATACTGCTATTACTATTACATCTGTACATTGTGTAATGTGCTCTACTAATGCATTGTATACTGCTATTACTATTACATCTGTACATTGTGTAATGTGCTCTACTAATGCATTGTATACTGCTATTACTATTACATCTGTACATTGTGTAATGTGCTCTACTAATGCATTGTATACTGCTATTACTATTACATCTGTACATTGTGTAATGTGCTCTACTAATGCATTGTATACTGCTATTACTATTACATCTGTACATTGTGTAATGTGCTCTACTAATGCATTGTATACTGCTATTACTATTACATCTGTACATTGTGTAATGTGCTCTACTAATGCATTGTATACTGCTATTACTATTACATCTGTACATTGTGTAATGTGCTCTACTAATGCATTGTATACTGCTATTACTATTACATCTGTACATTGTGTAATGTGCTCTACTAATGCATTGTATACTGCTATTACTATTACATCTGTACATTGTGTAATGTGCT
>WWET01007653.1:0-13180 GCA_011038615.1 Limnodynastes dumerilii | reverse complement strand
GTGTATTCACTCCCAAAGCTGGAAAAGCCTCAAACCATCAATATTTAAAGAAAAGTATTTCGTTATTCTTTTAAATTTATTTTCAAATTTGATCTAATCAACGTGAATGACATTTCTGGGCTTCAAGTATCCTTATTCCTCACCATCTTGTTCTTTTATATGATAAATACAAAGATCTTCACTTCATTGTACTTAATAAGCGTGTTTCTTTTTCTTCTGCTTGGCAAAGGTGTAAAAGTGAAGTCTTTAGTGAGGCGACATTTGTTCTCAAGGTCATCAATAATCATATTTGCGACATCGCCTGCACATTTTGGAGTTCTCAGTGTATAGACCGTAAATATTTTGATGCTAATACTTTTCAATGAAACTTAAAACGTTTTTGTTTTTTTTTACCTTTAATACAAACTAGTTACCTCTTATCACAGCAAGACAAGAAATTATGCTTAGAGGTAGATGGTGCCAACATAATCACAGAACAGAAATGACATTGATAGACTAGTTTCATGAGGCTTATGAAAGCATTAGGGGATCGAGGACATTTGAAAGGCGACAGTTGCACCTCTTACTATATTTACCCGATAAGAATACTTGGAGCTGCTATATACTGTTGATTCCATGTCATTATGTCAGGCTAAAAAAGTGGAATTGGTTGAAAGAGCAAACAATTGTATAAGTACTGTATGCTTGTGCAGAGAGAACAAGGTGTATATTTAGGGACAGGAAAGAATATCTGATTTCAGGTCATTTTCTGGGTAGGTAAATGTAAAATGAATGAGTTCAGAAATGATGGTTTATAGCTCAACATTAAATTAGAGTTAAAAAAAAATCTAAAAAAAAATCCCAAAACTGTTATTTGTGAACAATATCAATGCAATCCCTTCACATTGGGCCTGATCCAGAGCTACAACCGCAAGCGAGTGTACGCTCATCGTAAGCGAAAATTCGTGAAAAAAAACGCACTACGCATGTGCAGTATGACAACTTCCGGTCGACCGAAGGACATGAGCGTACAGCGAGCGAATGTTCAGCTACAATCAATGGGAGTGGGCTGGTTTTTTTTTACGACGATAGTCTGGATGCTCGAGTTACTACACAGAGGCGGGAATAGCCATTTAAATTGTACAGTATGGGCGTGCTAAGCCCAGTACGACCAGCGTATCGGTACAAAAATTCACACGTATGCTGGAAAATCTTAGGGTAGGGTTCAGACGCCGTAAGCAGTTACAATCAATGGGAGTGTTATGGGCGTGAAAGTTTTTACGCCCGGCCGTACGTTCTCTACGCTCGCGGGCGATTGCGTTCATAGCTCTGGATCAGGCCCTCTGTCTCTAGCTCCACTTATAATTATTTACAAATGCAGCCTATTTATAAATAAAAAAAAACTAATCTTTGGATCTTTAGACTGGAGCAGTCTGCCGCCTATAGCTTATAGATTATAGCTTATAGATCCTTTTTACTTCCTCACTGAACTCAATCATAGCGCGAGGAGGAGTAAATCATTTGTATCATTACATTAGCACATGCAATAAACGTGTGCAGGTGCCTGAGAGCCCTAAGGTCTAAGTATAGATCATCATTTTTAGCGGCTACTATCAATAGCCGTTTGTTATAAATATTATTCATTTGTTTATTTGATATAAAATAGCTATTTGCTCCATGTAGAGACCACGATAACAAGTCTGTCATTTATACAAATATAGGAAATATTAAGCACCTTCAATTTGCCTAAAGACTTAAAACACAGGCTATTTCTTAATATATTGTCCTAATGAAAATAGAATGACCAAGAACTAAATATCTATTCCAAATCATGTATTAATATTAAGGAGTATTTAAAGCCTGTTCTTTATACAAATATAGGAAATATTAAGCACCTTCTATTTACCCAAAGATTTAAAGCACAGACTATCTCTCTATATATTTTCCTAATGAGAATAGTATAACCAAGAACTAAACACCTATTCTAAATCATTTATTAATACTTAGGAGAATTTATGTTGGAATTCACTAATAATATACTAAACAATTATCGGCTTATTTTTTGATGCTTTAATTATTTCTTGAAATTATTCTTTATAAAAGGCTGAAAAATTTGGAAACACAGTGATTAGAAGCTGAGACAGATTTGTTACAGTTGATTTTAAATTCTTCCCTCTATTCCTTTCACTATTTTTTAACATTCGCTTTTTAATGCATATCCAATAAAATTGACATTTTATGTAATATACAACATAGTTTCTGGGGTTTTTGGAGAAGAAGAGTGAGCATCTAAAAGTCCTCTATTCTCCCCTTTTTTTCTGTACAAATATTTCTATGTGGTACTAAGCAGCACCAAAGTGTGAAATAATTAATTAGTCTTAAAAGTTATACACATAAAACTCCCTTCATCCCTATTTCAGTGTGAGTATCATCCAAATAAAAACCATGTCCTGATTGCTGCATACTCAGGGGTGGATTAATGCGTCATGACTCCCCAAGGCACAATATTAATAGGACCTCCTCCCCTTGACTTCCCATATTGACCTTCTAGGCCTACCATTAGTGGTTACCTGGGCTCTTATGTAATCCTCCTGGAACGTTCTTTAACTACAGTCACTTGTTTAGGTCAGATAAACAACTGAACAAGTAAAATGTTAAATCAGAAGCTACTAATCATTAATTACATTAAGTAAATAATCCAATACAACTGTTATGTTATGAGAGCGTGTACAAATGGAGTAAACATACAATTAACTCTTTCATGCTGTTGAAGACACTGAATCCGAAAAATATGTTAAGTTATTCTACAGTGGGGCTCAGATACAGTTTTTCAATCTACGATGCTCATTTTGAGACATGATGGGAAGCTAGATGGCTGATCATTAGTAAATCATTAAAAAAAATTGTGTTACCTTTTAGCAGGTGCTGACTTCATTTAGAGATCATACAGTGGAGCTGACATCACCTATTCAATTCACAGGATCACTCATACACTCTTTTGTAGGGCATTGAATGGGTGATGTCAGCTCTATTGTCCGATCTCTGTAGGAAGCTATTAGCTGCTAATTGATAAGTAAACAAAGGTTTAATGGTTTCTGAAGCCTTATTCAGCTTTCCCCAGCAGATGGGCCCACCATGCATACAGCACAACTATAAAAGGGGTCAGCAGTCAGAACAACCATTTTTTAAGTGCCAACTTTGAATTTGCTCTGAAATCAATTGCTCCTTTCCCGCCGAGGACAAGCAATCAAATATCCCCAGCACGAATCCGCAGTGGCAAGTTGTAAGTATTTATCCAACCACAACCCTTATTCTTATCTACACCCTAACCCTTCCCTTCCATTATTTGACTATAGCCCTCTCTTTCCCACAGCCAGACCCAAAGATTTCAAGACTCCCCTCCCCACAGCCTGACCCTAAGACTCCCCTCCCCACAGCCCAGCCCTAAGACCTCCCTTAGACTGCCTTTTACAGAAACCTCTTGTCCGGTCTGTGGCAGGGGTTTCATTGGGTGCACCGGATTTCTGAAAGCCACTGAATGGGTAAGAATGACAAATAATGAATTCGGCATACTTAAATACAGAGGAATGAAAATGAGCTTTCAAATGTATTTCGAAAATATTATTTTCAGTGCTGAGAAATCCTCCCCTGTATAAGACAATGATATAAGTATCACTTCTGTTAAGTGCTTAAAAAAAGGTTTTAAAGTTATAGTTTCCATGAAAAACCTTATGTCCCATACCATATTCTCTGGTATTGTCTAATTGTGTGTCCAATGCATTTGAACATTGCATTGCTTAGGTGTTACACACTGTAGGAGAAATCTTAACAGCCCGTGAAGTTCCCTGTCTGGGTTCTATGTGTCTGGTTTCCCTCAGCTGCTAGCTAATTAAATAGGTCTGCCCGAGTTCTGCAGCTGATTGGTGGGTTGGACTTTTAATAGCCTGAGTCCAGGAAGCCTCATTGTCGGCTATAGCTTCTGGTGTTCCTGCATTCTGATCATATATTCTTCTAGTGTTTCTGCCTTGGTTCATGTTCTGTTCCTGCCCTGTGTTCTCCTGGTGTTACCCTTGCCTGCCTCTGTCATGTTGTCTGCCATGTGTGTGTGTCTGCAGCGTGCAGCGTGAGTGACTAAAGTTGTGTAAACTGACAGCATAGTGGACACAGGTGACGGGAACTGCGGACAGGGAAAAGTGCAATCCTATATATGCTGTTTTTATTCTAAAGAAATGTGAGTGCAATAATTCTTTGGTCTTAATAAAATCTATGTTTGAAGATATGTGCACGATAGTCTTTCTGTTTTCTCTGAGTTAATGATCCAGCTCACAGACCGATACAGGGAGGAGCGGTGACCGGAGAGACGGATAAAATTTAAAAGGTGCATAATCATCAAAGTTCATGTGAGTGCATTATTATTTCCTACTGTAGTAATTTGTAAAGATAATGCATTAGCAGCGCTTGTACTTTATTCCCTACATATACACGGACGGTATTAACCCCCGGAGGTACGGAATCCAGGAGAGATACATAAAACTGGCGAGCCCTAAGGAGCAACACGTGGATTCTCCAGCAGAGACAAACAGAGACCAGAGATATCATTATATTTACGGGCATAAAAAATCTCATTTGAATGTGAGTGAACTTTTTCCTCTTCTTATTAATTTATTGAAGATAATGCACTATCAGTGCTCTCTAATTTCTTCCTTTATATGACATCGGAAATGATACAAGAGACTGAGAACCATCAACTTCTGGACAAAGAGACTCTATCAGTGACAAGTATAATACACCTCTAGAAAAATCAACTTATACTTACCCTTCACGGATGGTGAGTACTCTAAATAGTACAACAAACTATTCTGGTATATTTTGCGGACACTTGATGGAATTTTCATATAGATAATAAGTGTCACTAACTGGGTATTGATGATCTAATACTATATGACATCCTATATCTGAATGATCTATGGTTATTATCCTTTCGCGCCACACATACATACAAAAAAGATTTTTTTGTTCTATACTGCACTGAGTTGTGGTTTGGGTTTCACAAGTGTGTGCAGTGAGGCCAGGGCCAGATCAAGGCTTCGGGGGGCCCAGGGCACTTAAGACGGGGGACCCTATGATTTAAAATGAAGAGCATAGGACCAGATTCTCACTTAAGAAGAAAGCTTCTTAAGTGCATAGAAATACGAACAGAAACTCTGTTTGTATTTATATGCACTTAAGAAGCTTTCTTCTTAAGTGAGAATCTGGTCCTATGCTCTTCATTTTAAATCATAGGGTCCCCCGTCTTAAGTGCCCTGGGCCCCCCGAAGCCTTGATCTGGCCCTGGCCTCACTGCACACACTTGTGAAACCCAAACCACAACTCAGTGCAGTATAGAACAAAAAAATCTTTTTTGTATGTATGTGTGGCGCGAAAGGATAATAACCATAGATCATTCAGATATAGGATGTCATATAGTATTAGATCATCAATACCCAGTTAGTGACACTTATTATCTATATGAAAATTCCATCAAGTGTCCGCAAAATATACCAGAATAGTTTGTTGTACTATTTAGAGTACTCACCATCCGTGAAGGGTAAGTATAAGTTGATTTTTCTAGAGGTGTATTATACTTGTCACTGATAGAGTCTCTTTGTCCAGAAGTTGATGGTTCTCAGTCTCTTGTATCGTTTCCGATGTCATATAAAGGAAGAAATTAGAGAGCACTGATAGTGCATTATCTTCAATAAATTAATAAGAAGAGGAAAAAGTTCACTCACATTCAAATGAGATTTTTTATGCCCGTAAATATAATGATATCTCTGGTCTCTGTTTGTCTCTGCTGGAGAATCCACGTGTTGCTCCTTAGGGCTCGCCAGTTTTATGTATCTCTCCTGGATTCCGTACCTCCGGGGGTTAATACCGTCCGTGTATATGTAGGGAATAAAGTACAAGCGCTGCTAATGCATTATCTTTACAAATTACTACAGTAGGAAATAATAATGCACTCACATGAACTTTGATGATTATGCACCTTTTAAATTTTATCCGTCTCTCCGGTCACCGCTCCTCCCTGTATCGGTCTGTGAGCTGGATCATTAACTCAGAGAAAACAGAAAGACTATCGTGCACATATCTTCAAACATAGATTTTATTAAGACCAAAGAATTATTGCACTCACATTTCTTTAGAATAAAAACAGCATATATAGGATTGCACTTTTCCCTGGCCGCAGTTCCCGTCACCTGTGTCCACTATGCTGTCAGTTTACACAACTTTAGTCACTCACGCTGCACGCTGCAGACACACACACATGGCAGACAACATGACAGAGGCAGGCAAGGGTAACACCAGGAGAACACAGGGCAGGAACAGAACATGAACCAAGGCAGAAACACTAGAAGAATATATGATCAGAATGCAGGAACACCAGAAGCTATAGCCGACAATGAGGCTTCCTGGACTCAGGCTATTAAAAGTCCAACCCACCAATCAGCTGCAGAACTCGGGCAGACCTATTTAATTAGCTAGCAGCTGAGGGAAACCAGACACATAGAACCCAGACAGGGAACTTCACGGGCTGTTAAGATTTCTCCTACAGTGTGTAACACCTAAGCAATGCAATGTTCAAATGCATTGGACACACAATTAGACAATACCAGAGAATATGGTATGGGACATAAGGTTTTTCATGGAAACTATAACTTTAAAACCTTTTTTTAAGCACTTAACAGAAGTGATACTTATATCATTGTCTTATACAGGGGAGGATTTCTCAGCACTGAAAATAATATTTTCGAAATACATTTGAAAGCTCATTTTCATTCCTCTGTATTTAAGTATGCCGAATTCATTATTTGTCATTCTTACCCATTCAGTGGCTTTCAGAAATCCGGTGCACCCAATGAAACCCCTGCCACAGACCGGACAAGAGGTTTCTGTAAAAGGCAGTCTAAGGGAGGTCTTAGGGCTGGGCTGTGGGGAGGGGAGTCTTAGGGTCAGGCTGTGGGGAGGGGAGTCTTGAAATCTTTGGGTCTGGCTGTGGGAAAGAGAGGGCTATAGTCAAATAATGGAAGGGAAGGGTTAGGGTGTAGATAAGAACACATTTTTTAAAGTAAAACTATAGAAGGAATTAACTAATAAAGCATAGAAATCTACACATATTAAATATACCTCCATCCAGTCTTTCTATCTCCTCCTTCTGTGTGTTTCTTTACAGCCATCCAATATTCTCCTCCATGTGTGTGTGTCTCTCTACAGCCATCTAATCCCCCCTTCATGAGTGTCTCTGCAGCCATCCAATCCCCCACCTTGTGTGTGTGTGTGTCTCTACAGTCATCCAATCTCCCCTCCATGAGTGTCTCTATAGCCATCTAATATCCTCCTCCATGTGTGTGTCTCTCTACAGCCATCTAATCTCCCCTCCATGAGTGTCTCTACAATCATCCAATATCCTCCTCCATGTGTCTCTCTAGAGCCATTAAATATCCTCCTCCATGTGTCTCTCTAAAGCCATCCAATATCCTCCTCCATGTGTCTCTCTACAGCCATCCAATATCCTCCTCCATGAGTGTCTCTACAGCAATCCAATTCCCCTCCTTCTGTGTGCGTGTCTCTACAGTCATCCTTTCCTGCCCTCTTTTCAGTCAGCTTTATTATTCCTCTTTCTGTGTATCCAACCAGCCTTATTGCCCCTCCTTCTGTGTATTAAATTAGCTTTATAGCCCCACCTTATGTGTTCAGCCAGCCTTATTGCCCTTCTGTGTCCAGTCAGCCTTTTTCCCCTTTTTAAGTCAGCCTTATTCTTTTCAGTCAGCCTTATCTGTGTATCCAGCCAGACTTATTACCCATCCTTCTGTGTCCAGTGTCCAGTCAGCTTTATTGTTCCCTCCTGTTTGTCCAACTAGCCTTATTGCCCCTCCTTCTTTGTATCCAACCAGCCTTATTACCCCCTATTTGTGTCCAGCCAGCTTTATACCCCCTCCTTTTGTGTATCCAACCAGCCTTATTGCCCCTTCCTCGTGTATCCAATCAGCCTTATTGCCCCTTCCTCCTGTTTCCAAGAAATATGTTTGCCCTCTTTGTGTCCCGCCAGTTTTATTGCCGCCTCCTTATGTGTCCATAAGATAAATCAGGAAGAAGATTTTCCCACACTAGCTAACTAAATCTTATGAGTGTTCCTTTTTATTCAATCAGTTAGACGTTATCAGTTACTTCTTAAATCATCAGAGAGGTCGGTGCTCCAATTCACTAAGTTTAAACATTTTTACAAAAGAGAAAAAAAGTAGTGCTTACAAATGGGCACACAGGAACATTCACATGGGACAATGGAAATATAAAAAAATTATTTTATTAGAATTTCTGTTAAAAAAGCGAGATTTTTAAAATGAGAAAATAGATAAAGTAGGTAAATTAAAATAAGATTTCCCAAGGACCACCTCTCCACCCTATTATAATTATATTTAAAATATTATAGTTGCCTTACGTGATAGCTAGGGTGTTTTATAAGATCATTCAAAGTTTAGTGTCAACATAATTCCATCAACTCCCCTTGTGATTATCAGTAGTATTTAATAGTAAGATAGCATTATCACTGGCCCCAAAGATATTATTGAGTTATTAAATAGTATAATATGTATAATCTCCTATGTTGAATATTGTCCTAAAGAGTATACTATTCTTGGGGCAATGATGTGATTTCATAACGCAAGGAGTAGGCTAGTTGACTTTCAACTTTAAACAAGCTGCCTCCCCATCATTGCCCCCAGAATAGTATACACTTTAAGACAATATCCAATATAGGAGATTATACATTTTATACTATTAAATAACTCAATAATATCTTTGGGGCCAGTGATAATGCTATCTTACTATTAAATACTATTGATAATCACAAGGGGAGTTGATGGGATTATGTTTACACTAAACTTTGAATGATGTTATAAAACACCCCAGCTATCACATAAGGCAACTATAATATTTTAAATATAAATTATAATAAGGTGGAGAGGTGGTTTTTAGGACATCAAATGTAAATTTTTCTACTATATCTATTTTCTCATTTAAACATTTTTGCTTTTTTAACAGAGATTCTAATAAAAGTAATTTTTTTATATTTTTATTGTCCTATGTGAATGTTCTGTGTGCCCATTTGTAAGCACTACTTTTTTTCTCTTTTGCAAACATCTTTGTGTCCACCCAGCCTTATTGTTTCTCATGTGTCCAGCTAACATTATTGCCCCTCTTGACCTGTGCCCCTCCATGGTCATTAAGTCCACATTCCCCAACTACATTCTTCCATAATCTTACCTTTGTCATCTTCTCACCTCCAGCTCTCTCCTCCGCAGCGCGCTCTGCAGATTGATGACGTCAGCGTGACCTTGGATCACGCTGGCGTCTTGTAATCAGAGCTGCTGGCAGCTGTGCATAGCACAGCCAGCTCTTCGCAGCTGGACTGGGCACTAGGAAACGGGTTCCCCGGCAGGCCAATCTGCTTGTGCAGATCACAGGCGGCGGGGGGCCCTTGGGGAGAGGGGGGCCCAGGGGCACGTGCCTCCCCTTAATCCGGCACTGCTCGACCCACAGTAGGTATAAGGGTCAATTTCCTCATTAGCCAGTAGGTGGCGCACCATATATGAAACATCGTGATAATATCCAGACTTGCTTCACTTCACTATGAGCCTGACATGAACGTGGGTAGTATTTGCGAATACTTAACCCTCCAGCGAGGTCCTGTTTTGGGCTGTGGGATTTTTTCACCAGAGAGGTTCAGCTTCAATAGGACATTAAAGGGTATATTTACAAAGCGTGAATTTTAGCTGCGTTTTCAATTCGTTGCCTCTCGCCACGATTTACAGGCGATTTTATGCTTGAATTCACCATATTCACTAAGGCACGATTTTCCTGAAAATTTTTCAATCTCTCGCGAGATGGGGCGATTTGCATCCTCATTATTCGCTGCCCTTTTCAATTCACAGGTGCTGTAAGTTCCTAAAAGCTAATGTTAAAGTATAGGCTTTCCTGTTGAACGTGTAACTCGCGGGATTTGCAGCCTAATTGCCGTGATTTTACAATGTCACGCGAGATGTGTGAATCTGAAGTCTATATAAACCTTGTTTGTCCTCCATTTTAGTTCAGAGCATTACCTGATTTTCAGCTTTTGGATATTGTTTGTCTGAACTTTTGATCATCCTTGTCGATTATATCTCTGATCACCATTTTTATTCCTGCAACATGTAAGTTACTGTCTGTATTTCTAGCATAAATCATGCTTGTATATTGTGTGATTTCATTTTACTTATTGTATAAAGTCCTTCAGTAAATGTGGTCTGTAAGCTACATGTTCCAGATTCATGTACAAACATGTTAACCTGATTGCTGAACTGAATAAGGTATATTAGACAAACTTTTTCATTAGAAATGTTTTATTAATTGTACAACAGTAAATGCCTCTTTACTTTTTTTTTTTTCACCAAAATCAAATGAAGACAAATGTTCATTTCACATATGTTATAAACAATCAGTAATTTGGTGCCCTTGTTTCAACTCTTTCTTGTAGCATGTCCAACCCAAGCCCTTTTCAGGATCCTGCGTCTGGCTCTGATGCTCCAGGACGGGCGTCTGTAAAAACAAAAAGCGGGCGGAACGTTAGGTTCTCCCATGCAGAGAACTGCGCACTGGTGGAATCAGTGTTGCCAAACTACAGCAAGCTGCTGGGAGAAGATGCTGCCAACACTTTCTATGCCCGCAAGCATGTTCTGTGGCAGCAAGCAGTGGATGCAGTGAACGCTGTGGGGCCCTACAAAAGGACTGAACAAAACTGTCATCGTCGCTTTTCGGATATAAAGATCCAAGTTAAAAACAAAATGGGTCTGGAAAACCAAGCAGCACGTAAAACTGGTGGCAGTCCCTGAAAAGCTATATCATATCATGATTACGAAGAACCATCTATCATAAAAATTGAGCAGATAGAGGGAGTTAACGTACAGGACACCAATGCTCCTGCAGGCGCTGGTAAATTACTTACATTTTTACATAGTAACGCAATAATGAAAGTATTTAATGGTTCCTTTCTGATGTATGAATCTCTTACCTTGTTATAGTTGCTGGTCCTTCCCATCAGGAGGAATATTGCGACGTTCCAATGGATCATGCACAGATGTCGCCAACAGATGACTTTGCTGAAGGTCAGTGTATGCAAACGCCAATTTTTGTTTGTCCCATGTTTTTTGAATGCCTGAAACAACAATCCACAGTCAGGCAACAATGAAAGTATTCATCTCCCCCAAATATGTTTAAACATAAAGTTAGCTTTCATTGGCCCATTTTCAGTTAAGGTCATTAATACCCTAAAAACAGTTAGCCTATCAAATCAACATTTAGCCTAACAAAAGTAAAAAAAAAAAAAAAAAAAGTACAATCGTTGTTATTTCTCAACAGGTGTCATGCAAAAAATATCCATGGAGCCTACACAGGAATCTGAGCCTGAGGAGACAGATCCATCTACAAGAAAGCAACTGCCTACGGCGGGAATTGAACACACAATTACTGCATCAGAATGCCCAACAAATAGCCCTCCAACAGCTTCAGCACATACCTTCCTCAACCTCAACATCTGTGGAAACAAGTATGGAGAGCACTCCTGCAAGCACAGCGACAAGTACACCAATCCGGCATGGTCCACGCACAAGTGGGATGCAGAGCGCACCCCACTACACCCACCAGACAATCCTCGAGGAAAAAAAATAAAAACATTACGCACTATTCTAGTTATGTGCCTTATTTTATGCATTAAATTGCTGATTGTTTTCCTGGTGACTAAAAAGCATATTTTCATTTTCTTTGGTGAATAAAAAAACATTTACTGATGTTTTTTTCTACGTAACATATAATTATAGACTATACTACAAAACACACTGAAGTCTACATTAGTTGACAAAAAAGGACACTAACAACAGAAGGTCACAGATGAAGCAAGCACATATAACAAGCTAACATTTCCCTATGACACCCATATCCTGAGTCCCCTATGAAAACATAGAAAAACAAACATAAGTGCAAATGATAAGACATACATGAGGACAAATGCTAAATAACACTCACCCAGCAGCCATCCCTCAGGCATTTTACCAAGTTCAAATTTATTATACAAGGATGACTGCCTCAGAATATAGGAGTCATGGCATGACCCAGGGTAGCCAGCAAACACGCTCACAATTCTCATGTTAGCATCACTGACCACCTGAACATTGAGGGAATGGTAGTAATGCCTGTTCATATAAATATGAGCTCTCTGCTTAGGTGTTCTCAGCGGTATGTGAGTGCAATCAATAGCCCCCAGGACATTGAGGAATCCTGAGATACTATACAATGCCAGCTTCTGAGCTCGCCATTGTGACTCCTGGCTGGGGAAGCTGATAAATGTCGGCACAAGCTTTATAAGTGCACTTAACACATGAGATAAGTGATGGGAAAAACTTGGCTGTGAAAACCCAACCACTCTCCCAGTGACAGCCTGGAAGGAGCCAGTAGCAAGAAAGGGGAGGACACATATACATTTTTGCATCCCTGGCAATCCATGGCACCTAGCTGTTGGTGGGTCCAAATCCCTCCTCACCTGCTCATAGATGCTCAAGAGGTTAGCTCAGTTGAGCCTAAAGAGCTGCACAACCTCCTGGTCAGACAGGGAGTCCAGGTCCATACGCACATGAAACACACAAGGATGGCGTATGATGCGCCGCGTGCGCAGAACCTGGGGCTGGTGATGGTCACTCTCAGCCTCACTCCTTTTGTGTAACTGCCACAAGGGCAGCCACACCAGCATTCAAAACAGCAATATTAGCAATAGCAAAACCTCCCTCCGTCGTCTCTGTGAACAAATCCACATCTGATTGGGATTAAGGTCTGCCTTTTATAGCACACATATGGCTGTCATCACTTTACATGGTGATTTTTCCTAAGTTCGCATGTAGCCAAGGGTGAATTGCTAAACGGCGATTTGATGGCGATTTTACTGTGAGTTTGAGAAATCGACCTTTGTGAATACAGAAAGTTGTATGTCTAACATTGAAAAAATCACAGTGTTGATTTTATGGATGGCGATTTTCCAGAGGCATCAACTCACGTGAGTTTAGCTTTAGTGAATACAGAGATTTGATATTCACAGCAAACTCACGCTATTTGCGGCAAATTTTTCATTCGCGCTTTGTAA
>WWET01007652.1:20497-31662 GCA_011038615.1 Limnodynastes dumerilii | reverse complement strand
GCGCTCACCACGCCCATCTTTGACAATTTAAATGGCTACCCCCGCCTCTGTGTAGTAACTCGAGCGTCCGGACTATGGTCGTACAAAACGCACGCCCCTTGGGCGAAAAATACACTCAAATTACGCTTGCTGTACGCTCATGTCCTTCGGACGACCGGAAGTTGTCATACTGCAAATTTGCAGTGCGTTTTTTCGCCCGGTTTTACGCTCCCGACCGGCATATGCTCGGTCGCGGGCGTAGTTCTGGATCAGGCCCTATAATTCTAATCAGCCCTCTAGTATACTAATTACCCTGTTGGATTGTGCAGTATTTTTTCTATGATATCTTCTAGTTTTATTACTTAAGTTGAGATAGTTCTGACTCTACCGCACACCACTAGAGTGGTTCGGTCTTCTGCAGAGCACATTACTTTTTGTCACTATATCTGGCATAGTCCCAGCTGTTCCTGTCTGATGTTTCTTAAGTTATGTAAGAGTTTCCTAACCAGGCGGTCTGTTCTGGACATCTCTGGGCATCAGGGGGAGATTGGGAACTTAAGGTGGTCGTGAACAAAAATATGAAAGAGGCCACATGTGGGTAAGATATTGGTGGAGTCAAAAAATATGTAAACTGGATTACTACAGAATAAAGAAATCTATAATAAAAGCAGAATACATGATATGGGGACATGGTTATGTATTGTCATTTAAGTGTGTTATGTAGTTACAAGCAAACATACAGCATCCTAGTTACCACTACCCAATACATGCAGCATTGTAGTGACCACCAACCAATACATACAACATTCTAATGATCTCTGTTCTATTCAGACATCATTTTAGTAACCACCACCCATGACAATCAACATCCTAGTTTTCGTCAAATAAAATAGGAGCTTCTGAGTGGTCTCATGAGGCCACTGGCTTTCCAGGAAAATTCCCTGTATGTCCTATGGCCAATCTGCTACTGCTGTACATGAACACCCATGTGCAACGGGCTGCATTTATCATAAGACCTGCAGGAGCCCTTGTTCCTCCATACTTTCCAACTCCACAGAAACTTCCCAAATACTGGCACGCTTGTTATAAGAAAAAAACCTTCTTACCGTGTTCCTGCCCCTGCAGTTAACCCTGTGGACACGTTACCTCTGGTGGAGATAATAACTTATTAGACCAAAAAAAAGGGAGAGGGAGAGAAACTAAGGGATGAATAAAAGAGCTATCAACTGACGAGTTTTATGTCTCCTGTCCACAGCATATTCTCCACCTCTGGAGAGCCATATCCTCAGCAATGCCAACAATGGTACCTTGGAATACAAGAGCTCCTTACCACCCATCTCTCCGGGAAGATACTCTCCTATCCCAAAGCACATGCTTGTGGAGGATGACTACACCAGGTCAGAGAACGCCTTTCATATCTATTATTTTTAATACACCCAGCCTTATAACACTGTGTCAGGACGATATTGGCCTTGTGATGGTTTTGCTTTGGACTTACACTTGAGGAGTTGCTGAACATGCTCCAAGCTTTATAATCCGCTGTGCTTTATTCTCTGGGATATGCTGTAACTTACTGAAATAAACATAGGAACATTCATCTGACTTGCTCTTTTCCTTCAAAGAGGGTTTAATGGCTCCATTTATTTAATGTACGGCTGATGTTCAACTCTGGGGACTCTGAAAGGCCCAATCAGGAGCTGGTTGGGAAATGTTTCCCTGGTGGCAATGCTACGCCTACCATCCTATTAGGGAAATAGTGTAGGTGACTCCTCCTACTTTACCATCCTATTAGGGAAATTGTGTAGGTGACTCCTCCTACTTGACCATCCTATCTTGTCTCCAACCAGAGTCGTAGCTAGAAATTTTAGCGACAGGGGTAAAAATTTAAAGCAATGTTCCCAACAGTAGTTAGTAACCAGTTTAGTCTTAAAAATTAACTTAATAGTGCCCTACTTTGGCTTTGCACCCTAGATGAGCACCTCTATCACACAGTCCTATTACAGCCCTGTCAGCTAAGTCAGCACCTGGACCCACTTACCAGCTTTACAATCCACAAAAAAATTTATTTAAATCAAATTGGAATCAATTATCAATTATTAAATTAATTTTAATCCTACTCTAATAAAGGACCTGATTCACAGTTAAGAAAATACGTCTTTTAAGGTGCATATATTTAATACACTGCGCAAGCGTAGTAACTTAATATACATGATTTACGTAGGACTTAAGAATGTGACAGCTCTGAATCACCATTACAAACCTATTTCCTCAAGGTTCATAATGACTTAAGAATGAAGGGGCGTGCCGGGAAAACTAAACAACGAAGATAAGAAGATTGGGTGGAGGGACCCATTTAAATAAGGAAATCTGAGCGCGGTTAGGCAAAAACGTTCTTAATTAGCCGCCCTGCGCACACAACTACGAACCTAAAGATAATGTACAGTAGCCCTATGACAATCGTAAGTCGGTTAAGAAGCTGAAATCTGGGGGCGTGTCAGGGGAGTCGCCTTGATACTTTTTGCACATAGTTAGGAACCTAAATCTTTCTTAAGTGTGAATACGGTCAAAAGAAAAAAATATTTAAGACTACTTAGCAGCAGTAAAATTCAACGCTAAGATCTCTACTACAAAACATTGCTGGAAAGTTGCCTTGCTTAAAATATACAGTATTATAAAGTGTACCTGACACCTTCACAGCTGTGGTTGCCATTTTTGCGATCTTAACACAATTGTTGCTCTTAATAACATAGGACTGAATTTAGAATAACAATCGCGCTGTGTTTGGAGCTCTGAGCACAGCGGGAATCCCGTATCAGAATCCTGCTTTATGTGAGAGCGTTGGGGACGCCACTCCCCTTTCTCGCAAGGAGTTCTGTTCCTAGACCACTACTTTAAAATTTGTTTTCACTTAAAATGAGAAAAGTTCGGAAGTCTGGATAGGGCAACGTGCATAGAGCCCTGCCATTAGACATATACGTCAGAATGACTAAAAGTACAAAAAACTCTTGTGGATTGAAAACCATACATTAACTGCGCAGTCTTAAAAAATTGATGTTTTCCAATCCCTGTGAATGGAAAACGCCCCTTTCTTGAAGTCCAGGTCTGGTCCCTATCTACCAACTGCGCTGAATTTAGCTTGAGCCTCATCCAGACTTAAGAGCATTTTAAGTATTTAAGTTCCGCACTACCAAGGATAATGCACTCCCCCTGACACTCCCCTCTCACGCACGTAATTGAACTGACTTCTGTGTTCAGAACCTGCCTTAACTTTTCCTTATGTATCTCTAATTGTATGTAATCCCAACCCAGCCCATACTGGACAATTTCAATGCCTCCCTTTGCCCACAATGCGTATAATCGGCTTGTGTAGGGATGTCATGCCCTATCGCATGGAGTTACGTACAAGTTATGTACAATGGGCCTGATCCAGACCTACGCTGCCCGGCGGTAATACATCGGGCATAAGCGTAAGATCGGCTGAAAAGCCGATCTGTGCATGCGCCGGCCAGATGTTGGCCAGCATTACTACGGAAATTATCTACGTAGTATCACCTTGGTAACGGCTGAGGAGGCGTCCGTTACTACGCAAATGTTAGTGTAGGTAGGCGAGGGGAGGTAGTTTAATGATGGAGGGAGGGGTTTCCGTTAATCGTATTTTCCCTCGCTTAAGCCGGCTGAAGTTAGCCGGCGTAAGCGAAGAAAATTACGCTGCGACAAGGGGGAGTGTTGGGGGAAGCTCATGCCGATACGCTGTGCTTTACTAAGCACAGCGCATAGGCGTAGGTCTGGATCAGGCCCAATGAGAGTTATGATGAGTAACACCTTCTGTGCGAGGGCCAGACTTACCCATGCCACATGCGTAAATTGGCTGTCGTTGATAAGTCTGGATCAGTCTCTAGGATCTGAGCAAGGCTTAATTTGGTAATTTTATAGGTTGGCAGGTATGCTCAGAGGAATATACAAGTAGTCTACTACTTACTGTAGACACAGGAATATTTTAATGTCAACAGCAATGACAGGACTTGATTCACCTATGAATAAATCTATGTGCCGAGAGTTAGTGCAAAGGGAAATCCCATCATATTCTAATACATTTTTGGCCATTTCTAGTAATGTGCAGGCATATCACATATTACACATCGTGCAAATGAAGCTCATTCACAGGTTTCTCGTATACAAGCTCTGAAGTGGGTGGACAACTGTGGGAGGTGGTGGAAATATGTAAATTGTACGAGGCTCCAATTCAAGGGCTACTACTCAATCCTTATCCTACTTGATCCGTCAGCTGCTTTTGACACCGGTGACCATCCTCTTCTGCTTCAAACCCTCCACTCTTTTGGGCTCACTGACACTGCTCTTAAATGGTTTTCCTCCTACCTTGCTGACAGCACCTTCTCTGTTTCCACACCTAGCTCACCCCCCCTCTACTCTGTCCTTGGCCCACTCCTCTTCCTCCTCTACACCTCCTCGCTGGGTAACGTCATCAGCATCTTTGGTGTTAACTAACACCTATACACTGAAGACACCCAAATTTACCTCCCTCCCCTGACTTCAACCCCTCTCTTCTGTCTAAGATTTCTGAGTTCCTTGCTACATGGATGGCCAAATGCTTTCTAAAGCTGAATATAGACAAACGGAAATTATTGTTTTTTCCTACCCTTAGGATTTACCCCACCCCTTCATCATTATAACCATTGGTGATACCTCTGTCTTCTCCTCCCCTCATGGTCACTGCCTAGGTGTCATCCTTGACTCCTCATTTTTCTTTATACCTCACATCCATGCCCTCTCTCATTCATGCCATTTCCACCTACGTAACATTGCACATATCCGTCACTTTCTTACCAAACTAAAACCCTCACCCACTTTCTAGTCATATCATATCTTGACTACTGTAACCTCCTCCTCCTTGGCCTCCTGCTCACCCGTCTTGCCCCTTTTAATCTATACTGAATGCTGCTTCCAGGCTCATCTTCCTCTCATGGCCTCTCCTTTATTTCAAAACTTCCACTGGCTTCCTGTCCACTTCTCTTTAAACTCCTTACCCTCGCTTTTAAGGCCACCTCCTCATCCACTGCCCCCTACCCCTCTTCCCTCATCTCCATGCCCATCCCTTCCCACCTGCCCATTCTGCTGACCACTGCTGTTTGACTTCCCTACTGATCACCGCATCTCAAGCACGTGTGCAGGACTTCTTCCGTGCTGCACCTC
The DNA here is from genome assembly GCA_011038615.1 of Limnodynastes dumerilii. Lineage (NCBI taxonomy): Eukaryota > Metazoa > Chordata > Amphibia > Anura > Limnodynastidae > Limnodynastes > Limnodynastes dumerilii. The sequence goes on along the minus strand of WWET01007652.1, from coordinate 26,472 downwards.
TGCACTTGAATGACCTCCCTTCTTCAGGCAGACTCTCCTCCACATTGCAGGTCTTAAAGTGCTCACTCAAAATGCACCTGCTCAGGCTAGCCTACCCCTTCTCCACTTTACATCCTCACTGCATCCTACATCTATCCATTCTTCTCTTTCCTTCCTTTCCTTCTTTCCTTTCCTTCTCTGCACACACCAGCAGTCCACTTCCTTCCCCCTCCTTATGTCTTCTGTAAGTTCATCCCTCCCACTTAGCGTGTTAGCTTACATGAGTAGGGCCCTCCATCCTAGTGTTGTTTCCTCCTCCACCACTCCCCCCTCACTTCATAACCTCTTGTCCCCCTCTGCTACCCTCTTATACCTTTTTCCACCTGGTGGCTCCCTCTCAACCTTTCTCTGCACTCTATCCCCTACTCCCTGATCTGCCAAGCTTGACACCTCGCATTTTGCCTTGCTGTCTGTGAGTGCTTCACTTTATTGTATTTTTGTGATATTTTTATATTTATACTGTATTTTATTATGTACTATGCTGCCCATCCCTACCCTGTATGTCTGTGCTATGTTTTGTTGTTGTATTTTGTTTGGAGCTGTGGACACCTTTTGACGCATTATAAATGATAATAATAATAATATCCATTACTGTTAGTTGCCCCAGGGCGCAAAAGGTTTAAGTGAGGGATCAGAGAATGCAAGAAAGTGAACATGGAAGGCTTAAACTAACTAGGATCTGAATAGACCTCCAATCAAATTTTTCAATAAAACTCATAGTCTCTCTGATAGTTAATTGGATAAAAATTCAGATTCCCCCAGACGTTAGCCCTCACTCTCATGAAACATTACTTTCCTATGTGGAAGTGGCCCTTCATCTCACTAATAGCAGAAATTATTTATTCACAAGAGTTCATTGAGTAAGCATTTAATAACTGTGTAAACCTGCAATGCATTTTGAATAAATTCAGATACGTTCTAGTGATTATCTGAAATATGGATTCATATTTGATGTGTGAGAGCTAAAATATTATAATAGAATATTAATCACTTGATGCATACTGTTAAATTAGAACTTAACACAATTTGGTAAAAAGCATATTAGTTAGATTATAGATATATTAATTGCATGCAAAAATGCATTGGGCTGGAGTAATGGTGAAAGGAGACACAGTGACTGAGGATCCTAAAGTATTTCAATGTGCTGGTTGATTAGTAATGTATGCATTAAACCTTCAAGGATGTTATAAAAAATGGTATTAACCATTCTGGACATTGTTTTGTCCTAGCCATAAATGTGGTTTATTTTTGTTACTCACTCAAAGCTGCCTGGTAACCCAGTCGTAGATTAGTCATGTACTTGTTGGCGGCATCAGTATTTAGTGATTGTTAAATTGTCAATGAATAAATACTTTCAGCCTTATTTTGAAGACTGAATAGGAAATCCGCTGACTTCTTCATCTTTATAGGAAAGCAACAAGAGACCAAAGTGTATTTTCATTTCTGTTTCCATTGATAAGGTCATGAAAATGACCGCCTCCATAGGCCTCAAAGCAGAGAAATAGGACACAATTTCTAAATTCTGTCATCACCCCATTGACATCTGTAACTGAATCAGCATCAGGGAGCTTGACAAACACTTCAGGGGGTCAGGGAGATCACACATGCTTCACAGTCTCCCTAATATTCAGGGAGAGTTGGCAACTATGATTAACGTCACTACATTCCTTAAATAAAATAATAAAGATACAATTAAAGTAAGTCCAACATAACCATGTTTCTAAATAATTAATTCACTAACTCGCATTGGTGTGAAACTGTTTGGAAATCAATAGTTGCTACAGACATGGGGACTGATCGACAGCTGGCATAAATTGGGACTTTCCCAAGCCACCCAATAAAATATTAAGGACTGGTTCCAGAGCTCAGAGTGTAGCAGCTACAGAAACTTGAAGCCACTTCCCTTGCATGCACGGATTTCCCAAATGAGCGACCTGACTTTAAGATGTCTGCATCGTCCTTACTTTGTTTCAGAGCTTTGGATCTGGTCTTTGTGTTCCTCAAGGCCAAACTGAATGCCCCCCCCCAAAAAAAAAAGTTCTACTTTCTACTAAGAGGCAAAGACAAAAGCTGTTAAATATATGGTGGGTGGTGCTTGATGCCGTAAAAAATATGTTGTCAAGCTCTGTTCAGCTCGGTACATACCAAATAACAAGAGCTTGATATTGCCCTTATAAGGGGAAATAAGTTGACTCAGTACATGTAGACTCAGGGCCACCTTCAGATTTCACTCATGAGGCCCGCCCCCTATGTGATGTCATCGGTGATGTAACGTGGGCGGGGCCCTGCGGACCTGCGCTACCATTTAGCCAATGCACAAGGAAATTCTTGGCGGCCCTGTGTAGACGAGTATCACACCTCAAATTAAATTTATGGTGTCACATAGGAATAGTATTTCTTCTCCGTGCCCACTGTCATAGACTGGAATAGACACACTTCAGGAATATTTGGTGGGCATGACTTGGTGGCATAGATTCCATCAGGGTTCCATTTACTTTCTAGCAGACAATAGCACTCAGGTGATTGTCAAGGCCTACAACTAGAAACTACTTGTGGTCATCCAAATTCAGATACAACTCTGGGTAAGATGAAAGTTCTAGGATTTTATGTTTGACATCTTGAATTATCATTTGTAAGCAGGGTTATTTTGTTGGCCAGAAACAAAATATTACTCTATACTATAACATCTCCAACAAGGATAGACAGTTAGATAATTGCAAATGTACCTAAATATACGTACGGATGACATCAATAAGAGCGATTCAGAGATGCTAAAAATTGAAGTTAACCACACCCCCAGTCTCCAGACTGCTGTATACAGGCGCTTTTTTAGGTGCATAGTTTTAAGTGCGGACGTGTTTACTTATTGTGAATCACACATAGGCCTGCTAGGTACTTACAGGTAATCAGCATTCACATAACCGCAACTAAATGCTAATGCTAATTAACAAAACTCAAACCTTCTTTATTTTTATCTCAACACTATTATTAGACTATTAAATTAATTAAAAAATTAGCTTTTTGCTAATAATATAATAATCTAACTTTGTAAGTTTATATATATTTTTACAAATATGTTTTTTTTAGTATATGCCCTTTTTTTAGTATATTGTTATTTTTCCATCAAAAATTTAGAACATTATTTATAATCAACTCTTTATATAAAACAATATATATTTATTTAAAATATATATATTTCTAAAAAATATATATATTTAAATTAATGTAAATAGCAATGTTTTCCATAGTGTTTAAGATCTAATGGCATCAAAAAACATATATAAAAGACGCATAGGTAAGCAATAAACCATACGTAAATCAACTTCAGAGTGGTAAAAGGCTACCATATCTTTTCATATGAATACTTCCGCAAGGAACTCGCACTTGTGAATCAGTCTTAAGTTAGGAGAAACGCCCACACTGTACATTAGTAGCCCATGTGAAGCTCATTTGCATTAAGAGTCTTGCTCCTCTAGCTACATGAGGGACTCATTCTGTCTGTGTCTGTGAATCAGTCGGCCATGGTTTCCATGCATATTTTACTTAAATGTGAATCAGGGCGATAGATAGATAGATAGATAGATAGATAGATAGATAGATAGATAGATAGATAGATAGATAGATAGATATTTAATAGATAGATTGCCAATAGGTGGATAGATATGAAATACTTAGCTGGATAAATAGATAAAAGGCTAGTTGCTTTTTAATGAATAAAACAAAACACCATCAATATGATTAACAATTCTATGTACTTTGCTTTACTATTCATTGTCCTGGTCCTGTGATACATTTTTATTTTTTTGGTAGTAGATTTTAAGTCAAAGACCTACAAGGAGACCCTTCAGCGGACAGGGCTTGATGTAACCATGCACTTCCAAATCTTGGATTCTATCCCCAATCTACATAAAACCATGTTTGTTGCTTTGTATGCGATGAAGAATTGGGATGTCCTACAGACACATTATCATCCACAGTGTGTCTCCGTTTCCATGTTGACTCTCAGCGGCTTTCCAATGAAGTAATTTTTGGGGTGTTTTTGTTGTCTTTTTTTCTATTTGCTTTTCTGGTTTTTCTTTGACCTCCAAAAACATTACAATTATATTTGGCTTTTTTCATCTGGAATATTTTGAAGACTTTGGAAACACAAAAACGATTTTCTAAAGTATATTTTGACATAAAAATATCAACATTCTACAAGTTTCAATGCAGACCATCTATTCCTAAACATTCTTTTATAATATATTTTTAAACAGCCACATGGCACAAATATAACTTCTTGGGTTACTGACCACAGAAAATGTAGTCTTTTATGTAATACATCATGATACATTCCTAACCAGTATTACGTTTTTGAATGGATAAATTCTTAATGAGCAATCTTAGTTAAATTGAACATTATTACTGCACAAATAGAACTTAGAACACTTACTAATATTTATATTTATATATTAATATCCCATTGGTAAGACACTATTTTAATTATTTTTTTTGATAGGGTCTAATAGGGACAATTCACTATCTATCTTTAAATAATATAATAAATATTTTTAAAATTCCAAAAACATCTTTCTGGGGGTATAGAAGAGGGAAAAATAGGTGTTATAAATGAACGACTTTGGTATAATTCCAGTGATATTCAATTAAATCAGTATTAAGTAATACAATGTGTCATAAGAAAAAAATCCTTATATATAACAATATTTTTCCCTAAAAAAATATTTTTTTGTTTTTAAATTTGCAACGGAATAAATAAAAATTATGATTATTTTTAAGCACATAGAAAAGCCATATAAGAGATAAATTAAAGTGCAATGGAAGGCATTAACCATAGTTTTTAAACAACACAATCACTATATCCACAGCAATATTTTCCAAACAATATTTTTGAATAATTTTTTTAATATTATTCTAACAATTAAAAATCCATTTTAAAGGAAAGCAGTCATAACAATGTAAATAAAAAATATATTAGATATAACAAAAAACAATTAAGGTTTCTAAAATGTTTCAATATTAATAGATTGTTGATTTAACAACCAAATTGATTTTAGTATATATCTAATGGTAATATAACTTTAATATTAAGTGTTCACTCCACAGATTATGCATAGTGGTTGAAGTAATTGAAGCAGTAGTATTATATTTTCTTCTATTATGATCCCCGTTCTATTAAAAACAGCTTGTTTTGTTATTTTTTGCCAATGATAATCTACTTGATGAGTAGTAGAAAAAAAATCTAACTTACATTTCCAAGAACACATTTAATTTTAAAGCTATTTTAATGCTATTAATAAATCGACTGGAGTTATTTACAAAACTGCTTATTGTAACATAATAGTCAATTTCATTTGCTTTCATTATTAAATAAATTACCCTATGGACAACATCATTAATTAATGTTATATTTTCATTATTAACTCTAAATTCACCAGTAACTTACCTTGCTATTCATTGCAGTCATTTCTTATAATGTATGTGTAATTAGTAATTACATAAATACATGAAGTGGTAATTTATTGATTATAATATAGGAGATTCATACTGTAATATAGTTTTTCATGCACGCTCAGGCATACATTGTGCCTTAATCAATATTTTGATTTACTGTTAGTTTAATGGTGCTCCAGAGAAAAATTAAGTAATATTGGCAACATTTACATATTGTGGGCCTGATCCAAACTGAAACAAAGAAGAACCTATGCCACATTTGGATAAACCACATGCAAATATTGGGTTCTTTTCAGAGACGTGAACGTAAATATTGTTCTTGATTTGTATGCAAGTGCGCTCCTTTATGGACAGTCACATAACAGTCAAGCACAATGAAGTTCTGCCTTCTCTTTCACAGTCATCTGGGTGCAAGTTCAGGATTATTCCTTTGTTTTGTGCAATTATTTTCTGTGTGTTGATGATGCAAACGTGTGTATATAAAT
>WWET01007652.1:1845-14001 GCA_011038615.1 Limnodynastes dumerilii | reverse complement strand
AGTACATAATATATTGAAGTGAGAAATCTGCTGACAGGGATATTATCTGAAGAGTAATCTCTTTTCTATCTTGTTTTTCAATGATTGCAACTTTTAATGTCTATAATAAAAGTTATATTTTATATTTAAATATATATACAACTCTGTGTGCCCACTCCCAAAATACAACTTTTTTTCTTCAGACTAGGATTAGAAATCAATAATTTTTTATTATGATTTGCTTTCTTGCCAAATATGATAAAATAATTATATTTTTTGACATTTTATTCATTGGGACAAATTATAGTATGAAAAGGTGTATGTTTCCACTTCCCTAGACAGTAATATCTCAACTTTCAATGCTCTGCCATGCATGAAGAAATGAAAATACTGGATTTATTGCTACTTACCGTTAAATCCGCTTCTCTTAGGTCATCTGGGGGACACTGTCGCATTGTCCCCCAGATGAATGACAGAGAAACTGACAGTTTTATCGTTCACCATTAAAATAATTATATATTTTTATTATAAAATGCCAGAATCTCACCTGCACCAAAATATATTTTATAAAAAATATATATTATGATTATTTTTGGGTTTTGTTTTTTTTTTTACCTACAGTGTTTGGTGGGACTAGTGAAACATTTTTAATATAATTTTCATTAAAAAGATAATGACTCTTAGGATGGTAAGTATTATATTCATGGGTAAAATTCTTGATCCCAGCAAAATCATAAAAAAAAATTATTAGAATTCATTGAAAAGAAGAATTAAAGGTCACCCATGATATCCATATAATGAGGATTTCAGCTTGCACTGCATTAGATAACAAGGTTTAATGCTTCTACAAACACATTTTGTACACCTATAAGAGATCTTAGCTTCTAGTAAGGCCACACCCACATGAACAGAAAGAAGCTCAAAGGACAGAAATTTGCTCAACTGAAAGAATGCTGAATAGGTTTATTGTTTATTGCTCTTCACACTTACAATAGTTTGTATACTAAATTTTTTCATATGTACAGTACATAATGTTTCTGTACTAAAAAAAATTACCCATTTACATTTTAATATATGCAGGCAATATGGTGCCTATATAAACCACTCCTTTTCCATACTATTCATCGGAGATATACAATATAAAAAATAATTGACCCTGATAAAGCCTTAGCAAAGGTTATATGACTTTTGTTTAATCTAGAAGCCAAAGGATTGATTCTGTTCGGGAGAAGATTGCGCTGATTAAAAGGGCAGGTGGTATACATGGCGCCTTTTCTGGTAAGGTCATATAATATTTAACTCATTGCAATAGACTTAGTGTACTTATTATTATTCTTATCTATTAGAAAAATAATATATAATATTAAAAAATAAATTTAAAGCTAATTCACTTGCCTAGATTTTTTACAATGTTCCTGCAGTTATATTAGATTAGTGCAGGACTTTTATAAATTCTTTTGCTTTTGTTTGAAAATCTATAGATACAAAATGATTTCTGTGGTCAGGGTCATTTAAGAGATACATTAGATAAAAACAAAAATACCATAGTCTGCAGACCCTCCAACATGACCCATTCCATTAGGTGCAATATACTCCGCCCCTGAGCTGCCAACTGTCACTCACCTGGTGATTATTAAAAAACCATTTGTCTCTTCAACAAAGGTGGTTACCATAGTTACTGACAGTTGAAAAATGAGGAGCATTTCAATAAAAATTGAGGGGAAAAAACAAATTCAATAAAATTTATTGAGGAAAAAGAAAAATGAGGAGCAGAGTATTTTGTACCGAATGGAATGGGTCATGTTGGAGGGTATGAGTGTTCTTTAAAACTTTTTCTACAGCAAGAAAAAAATATATATATTAAAGCCTATTCCGATTTCATTTTTGCAGGTGCAGTCAGTCGGTAAAGTTAAATTATTGAGAGACCGACTAACGCTCCGCAACAAGCCAGGCTGTCCAGAAATGTCCGCTAGAGCTGAGGAAATAGCTACACTGCTTGAGGTTGGGAGATTAGAGAAGAGGGTGCAGCGCAGATCATGCCCCCATCTGGTCCAGGTGAGATGAGGAACTTTGACTTGTGTCAAATCCAAATAGTAAAAAAACGCTTCACATTCCACCCTCCGGCCTCATAATATTGCTGACATCATGGGCTAGATTTACTAAGATGTGGGTTTGTAAAAGTGGAGGTATTGCCCATAGCAACCAATCAGATTCTAGCTTACATTCTCTAGTATGTAATAGGAAAATGAGAGCTACAATCTGATTGGCTGCTACGGGCAACATCTGCATTTTTCCAAACCCGCAGCTTAGTAAATCTGACCCTATGCGTCCTTTGTAAAGCCTTCTTATTCACTGTTTGACTCCAATATATACGAGATTGTATAATACATTTTTCAGTCATTTTAAAGCGTTAGAAAAAATAGCTTATAAATACAGTAGTAGATCATATATCATGAGTGTGATATAAACATATAGTCAATATAAATGGCAGGTGTTTCACATTTGTAAAATTTATAGCTAGCATTTTTTTGTTTTGCTTTAAAATCAATAAAAAAAAACATTTATACTGTATATTTTAAAACTTTTTCTGTGACAGGTTTCAGGGGCTAATGATACAAATTGTGGGTGTCTTTTGGACATCCTGTAGGAGTTAGCAAGTATAACTATACATCATGACACATGCACCTATTTAAAGTGCTACTAATTGTAAGGAGCTGTAAAGCTACACATCTCTTCATAATTTATGTTGTAGTTAACCTTGTTATATAGTAAGTGCAAGCTTTGTCCTCTTCTATTTGTATCTAAAATGTATTTCCCAGAATTCTTATAGACAGGCAATTGGTTGGGCATTCACCTTTATGTCATATGTGCAGGTAGATCAGGGCTATCCGAGAGACTCTCAAAATTCGGGCAGTTCTCTTGGCATCCCGGAGAGAGCTGGATAATCTCGCACAGTGGGTCTGAGGCTAGATCAGGGTTGCCAACTTTTCATGGACTGGGATATATAGAGGCCGGTAAGGGGCGGGGCTTAATGACGCGATTTATGCAAATTGTGTCCATAAGTTCCACCCCCTGACAATCAATGGCCATTTTCATATTATCACTAGGGGTGGGGGAGGGCTTGATAACAATGATTGCATCATCATTTCCCGCTAGCTCCCTAGTAACACTATGAATAGTAGTGTTATTAGGCTGGGGGGCAGGACTTGAAGCTGTGATTTGCTTGAAACCACAGCCTTAAGTCCCCTGAGGGAGATTTGCCAGCTCTCCCGGGATAACGGGAGATTGGCCCGAATTTAGGGACTGTGGGACTGAGCGTAATTAGTGTCATCAAGCTTTGTCCCTATCCCTAGTAATACTATGAAAACTGTCATTGATGGTCAGGAATGGGGCTTCAGGTGGGATTTGCATAAATTACATCATTAAGTCCTGCCCCCTGTACCGGCATCTATCTCTTCCCTCCAGGATCTCCTGGAGGGAAGCAGTGAAAATTTGGCAACCCTGATGTAGATAGAATGAAAGATAAACTACTGGCTAACAGCAGTGTGCTTGAGATATGTATTTGACCAGCCACCATTTTCTGCATTCACACAATTGTTGTAATTTTAAACATCCCTGTATTATATAAATTGGCTCAACATATATATGACTTCATGTAAGCTCTCATGAGCAGGGATTTCTATCCTCTTGTCTTCTGCTTCCTCCAGTATGTTTCCAGCCCTCTCTGCATTGATACTCATATTGTGTTGTATTTTTGTCTTGCTGCCAGCTTTGTGTCATCGGTTGTGCATTCCTGTACGCTGGAGACCTGCTTGCCGTTCCAGCACATGCTATTTTGAAAGTGAGACTGCTGTCAGCCGAAATGTCAGCCGTATGAGTTTAGATAGGATTCAAGTTTAGAAAAAGATTATTTTGGCATAGGTACATTGAAAAATTCTAATTTTGATAACCCAACATTGTCTCTCCCTGGGTTACCGGCTGTGATATTCAGTGTTCCTGGTACTTGTGCAGATTCTTGGTACCGATGAGCTGTGTTGTGCTGTGCATCCCCTGGTTAGGGTTAGTGATCGGTTGCAGTCCCTGCAACGATGGCCTCCTTTCAGAAATAAGGACAGTCAAAAGCCAATTTTCGACTGTCTATATTTCAAATAGGGGCCGTTTTAGATTTTTTTTTTAATAAATGGGTGAGTGTATGCCGATCGGCATACTCGCCCATTCATTTTCACAGTCCCGTCGCTGACAGCTCACCTCTGCGGGGACTAAGTGTTAGGAAGGGGAGGGTTAGGCTCTTAGGAAGGGAGGGTTAGGACCATGGAAGGGGATGGTTAGGGTCAGGCTGCGGGGAGGGTTGATCTTAGGGTTAGGTTATAGAGAAGGGACGGTTAGGGTCAGGCTGCGGGGAAGGGAGGGTTAGGGTCAGGCTGCGGGAAAGGGAGGGTTAGGGTCATGGAAGGGGAGGGTTAGGGTTAGAATTAGAGGAAGGGTTGGGGTAGTTTTTAGCCTTACCTTTTGGAGTTTGGTGCTCCGGGGATCGATTGCTATGCCTCATCGAGACATAAGCAATGAACGGCCCTATCAAAATAGGGCAGTTCTTACCAGGGACCCACACACACTGGGAGAGTTCAGCAGATAATCTTTCCAATCGCCCAATCAAAAGACCGTCTCACCAGATATCTCCCCAGTGTGTACTGTCCACAGATCTCCTAATACACACAGGACACACTTGCAAAAAGCAAAAGATATCTTTCCACGGTTGATCTGAAATATTAGAAGCTCCAAAAGATCAATCAAAAAATCAAAAGAATTTTTGAGCACACACTGGAAAGATATCTGCTGAAACGGTCTTTTCATTGTGTGATTGGAAAGATTATCTTTAGATCCCAGCCTTAGGGTCAGGATTATTGTAATGCCGAGCAAATATTTTACCATTACAATATGTGATTAGACAGCTGTCGCGGTATCAAATCTAATTGAAAATGGCTGATCAGTGAACACTGAGGCAAACCACACCCTGTATACCATGTTTATGTTTTCAGTATGTTTACTCAATGTTCATGTTATCTCTATACATAACTTGTACGGTGTCGCAATACAGTGACATAATAATGATGATAATAATAACGGAAAGAATCAAGACTTACTACAAGGACGGCTGTTCTCTGATCACTAGGCTTTTGGAAAGTGATGCACGCACATACACCATTTTCCAGAATGGATTTGAATCCAGAATTCCATCCTGTTCAATATCATCCCATCCAGTTCAATATCCAACGGTGGAACAGAAGCGTTTCCACTCTGTGGGAGGGATGCAGACAGTAAGCACTGGCTTTGTTAAGGTGTCACGCAGTGGATATCCTTACAAGCCTGCATGGCTTTCTGGATGCAGTAGGGATCCGGCATCAGATTTAATCTGCATCAACCTCAGTGACAGCAAAGGTCCAATATATTTAAGAGCATATTATTAGATGAAAACTACCCTGAACTAATTATTCTCACTGTTCAATTCCAATAAATGACTTTGGATTTCAAAATTCTGTGCACCCTCCCAGTACTGCTACCCAAGATGCAGAGTTAAACGTTAGTTACGGTTAGATTGTCACATTCAGATCCGGACTTCCGAGCTTTACACACTTTTCATTCATTTATGGCGAATTGCTTCCACTTTTCCTCACTGCGCATTTCTGGACACTAGGGACCATATTCCCACCTAACAAGCTCTAAAGTGCGGAGATTTAAGAATGAACCTACCCCTGCATACATAGTAGGTTATTTACACAGTCTATGTAGCACTTAGGTAGGACGTGCGGTAATGCATTGTTTGCTGACTTCCGCACGTAACATACAGATGTCGGCACACTTACTGAAGTGTGAATAAAGGACATTGGGGTAGCAATACGTTTCCTCGCGTAGCGTATTTACGCGTGCGTACCTTCTATACACTCCCCTTGGCACACCCCTTGAATGTACGTATTTTGTCCGAGATTCGCTTTCCAAACCCTACCTTAACTTTTGCCCACGTAACCGATGTCATCCGCACACATACGTATGGGCAACACGTATTTACGCAGCTAAGCACGCCCATACTGTACACTTCAAATGCAAAACCCCGCCTACATAGCGTATTTCAGATGTATTTTAGACTCACGTAAAATTGGCACGCCCACACGTAAGGATTTACGTCACACATACGTGAATGGCCCATACGTTCACATTTACGCTACATTACGGAGCGTGTTTTCTATGGTGCGCATGCGCAGTACTTACTAAAACGTGATTTTATGTCTCTCCGTCACGCGTAAATTCGCTCACAAGCGTTGTTCTGGATCTGGCCCATTGTGATTATTAATACTACGACCCAATTTCATTCATCAAGGTTCATCGCCATTTTGAATTACATCATAGAGATGAGTCGTCTCTCTTTGTGCTAATTCCTTGTGTGTTGGTATTTATCTACCGTCCTGTCTGTGAAATTATCCTTTTGGCTGAATTAACAGCTTTGCTATAAACTGTTCTTATATATTTAATGTGTTGTTTGTAATTACGTCACAGCGCTTGAAGTTTTGTGTTTGAACTATAAAATGTTAACATTAAATGAGTATCTGAGTGATTCTTGTTAGTTTATGATACATCAATGGCTCTGTCTGCACAATAATACAGGACAAGCAAGTCTATGACAAGACACAGCATCATGTGATTGGTTCTCCTGCCGGGATGTAGCTTATGCTGTGGCCGTCCCATTTCCAACACTGAGACAACTGACAGCCTAAATGCGGCTGTATCAAAGGATATAGTTATGTCAGTGCAGACACAATATTGAGGTACTCATTCACAGGAATGGTTAGGGTAAAACTGCGCAGATGCGAGGGATTAAAGTTAGGCTGCGTGATAGGGATGGTCAGGGTTAGGCTATGGGTTGAGGAGGGTTAGGGTTAGGCTGTGGGACAGGGAAGGTTAAGATTGGGCTGTGGGATGAGGATGGTTAGGGTTATGGGAGGGTTAAGGTTAGGCTGCAGGACGAGGACGGTTACAGTTAGCAGAGGATTAGGTTAGGCTGTGGGACAAGGATGGTCAGGGTTAGGGGAGGGTTAAGTTTAAACTGTGGGATGAGGACGGTTACAGTTAGGAGAGGGTTAATGTTAGGTTGTGGGATGAGCATGGTTAGGGTTAGGGGAGGGTTAAGGTTAGGCTTCATGATGAGGATTGTCAGGGTTAGGGGAGGGTAAAGGTTAGGCTGTGGGACGAGGATGGTCAAGGTTAGGGGAGGGTAAAGGTTAGGCTGTGGGACGAGGATGGTCAGGGTTAGGGGAGGGTTAAGGTTAGGCTGTGGGATGAGGATGGTCAGGGTTAGGGGAGGGTTAAGGTTAGGCTGTGGGAAGGGGATAGTTAGGTTTAGGATGAAGAAAACTTACCTGTTGCTGTTGGACGCTTCTGAGACATTGCAGTCCTGGGTATAATGCCTTCTCTATGTAAAATGCCGAATACTGACATCACTTCATTGCGCAAACTGCTTATTCTTTTCTTACAACTTCATTACCCTATAGCCACTAGCCAATGGAAGAGCTCTTTGAATATTAACTCTAGGGCTGCTTAGGCGGAGAAAGACGGATTCCCTAGGGAAACTGCCCCGGTGCTCAATGACCTAGGGCTGGGTGGAATAATAGGAATAATTCCATTGTTCCACCCAAGCTGGTAGACCTATTTCAGGCCACCTTAAAATCAGGGAAACCCCCAACACCAGTTTGTCCCTTACCCCTTTTGGGGTAGCCAGTAATATATTCTCATTGGACCAGATCCACAGTTCCGTACGAGAGCCCATTTACGTAGGATACTTAGTTTCGTACAATGGAGTTTAAGTAAAAAGGGACTGTGCTTTCCCTCCACTTGCAAAGGTGGGCAGGGGGAAGCATTTCAATTTTACAGTGTGGGATGGGCATCCAACATATACTTCTGTCCGACCGCTGATCCGTAAGCGTAACTTAAGGCTGTCTTAGAACAGTGTAAGTCACTCTTCTTTCAATGAAGAAAGGGAGTGACAGGGGGAGTTCACTCCCCTCTCTCATGCGGAATTAAGCCCTCCCACACACAAAACGCGTGGGGTAGTGGATCTGGTCCATTGACTCGGTTATACAATTCGATAATACGCTGCAGTATATGCCGGTTTTAATTCTACTGATGGAACCACACAAATTCCGCCCTCAGTTTGTCGCCAACACAGTACTATTGGTTTTACAATGAGAATACAACAAATAAATTTGAGCTTCCAAACTCAAGGTCATAATAGAAATGGAAAACAGTAATGCTACAAAATATGGCATTGTAACTGTATCATTCTCTGCCATGCTATTGGTCAAATACTTTACTGGTTATATATAGGATTCAAAGGTGTCTCAGTTACCCATTAATGATGTCAAATTCTTCAATCAAGATTAGGTTTATTAGGTTCTAATCATTAGGCAAGTAGGCAATGGAAGATTCCACATCAGATGCAAGAGTCTACTCGTTAGTGATTTAACTAGTCATTTATTACATGTCAGCTGTTCCAGAGATTTCTTAATTGTGTCTATTTTATCTGTCTGTAACATTTGGCCATTGCTTATAAAACAAACTTGTTGTAGTTAATTATGCATACTGAGTCTATCTCTCAAGCCAGCCACACAAAATACCATAATCGGATCAAATATTGGCTGATTGGCAAGATTCTCATATATTGTACTGGATGGCATGGGCTGATTAGTTGGAAAAAGTCATAAAAGCTGATTTAAACCTCTCTTACATGATAATTGTATAATTGTATAACCGATCCGGCCGGCCTGTACGTAATTCCTCTGTGTGGAAGGTTGTGCGCAAGCCGTAAGGGTCGGCATATGTAGCGAACAGTCTTATCTCTGCCGTGAAGGCGGAGATGGACATATAAATGGGTGTATGGAGCAGAGGAAGCCCCGTTATGACCAGGTATGCAGCCGAGAGGAAGGAGTGCAGGGGGCGTGCACTAACCGCTACGACCACAGCCGTGATGACCTCGCTTGCCCGTAAGGTATATCCCTGCATGTGAAGAATACAATTAACTTTATTCCCCATGAAATTAACATGGTTTGCCCAGGAGTAACTTTACTCTCCTATTTTAAATCTCTGAATTAGGTTCAATGGGCCAGATCCAGACCTACATCTGTGTTACGAACTAGCGCGGATCGAATTTACGCAAGAGTAAATACTATGCACTCCACCCGGGCACTCCCACCAGTCATCCGTAATTACACTGCCTTACGCCTGCTGAGTAATTACACTGCCTTTTGCTTGCTGAACCCTACCCTAACTTTTGTAACCGTAACTAAGGCAGGACGTAACTACGCGATGGTCGTAACTACGTCACCCAGCCCATACTGTACGATTTAAATGTCTTATGCCTTAATAGCATAAGTGGAGCGTGTTTACAGCTGGCGTATTATAGAAACGCCCCTTCGTACGTATAAACGAAAATGTTACGGATGACCTATTCAAGATTACGGCCGACACAAGATACGACAGGAAACAGCTGCTGGGCGCATGCGCAGAAGGTACTAACTGCCGAAATTATGATTGCGGCTGACGTAATTACGCCCACAGGCGTAGTTCTGGATCCAGCCCAATGTGTGCAAATGGTAAAGGTGAGCTCGGCACACACTGAGACAGAGCAGGCTGACATTTTATCTTATCAGTCACTGTGCTCTGAGGTAGTTGGGAGAGGGACCGGGGAACAGGAAGGAGAGAGGAGAGGGAGCAAGCTATGAAACAGGACACTGAGTGGTAATTAGTGGACAGAGAAGTAAATACATGTTTACAAAGCTACAGAATTCTCAGAGAGGAATATTACTTATCTATCCCAGGGATAGATGGAGTTACCAGGTACCTCGAAACCCAATGGCTGTGCTCCTGAACATGCCCATAGTACAGTCTGTATTTAAACTATTCTACTGAAAAGTAAAATAATGTTACACATTCTCATGAATCTTATATTATAAAGAGCTATAAATAAATGCTGGCATTTGAGTTATTGCTAAAATGAAATAAAAAAAAACATGGTTAACACTGCAATGACCTTTCAGATAATTAATACAAGTTAATCATCTGTAATTA
Source organism: Limnodynastes dumerilii (assembly GCA_011038615.1). Lineage (NCBI taxonomy): Eukaryota > Metazoa > Chordata > Amphibia > Anura > Limnodynastidae > Limnodynastes > Limnodynastes dumerilii. The sequence continues at coordinate 3,909 of WWET01007652.1, read as the reverse complement.
CTTTGCATTAATCATAAAGCAAATAAATGCTTATATATAGTATAGTACAAAGTAACCCTTATAGTCCTGTTGTGTGCAAGGAACATTGCGTATACTGTATACACAATAATTATTAATTTATAATGAAGAAAATTTGTCATCGGAAATGTCAGCAAAATATATCTCAGCAAATATAAGCATTGTAAATTCTGTATTACTGTAAATATTCTCCTATTCTCTGAGCTGCAAAAAATGCAATTATTTACTGCATAAATTATTTACTTCCCTCTTCTAACATGCAAATGAAATACTCAGCTATCCTTTACAAAGGGTGACAATGGTTCCAATCTTCAGCTAGGGCTAAGGATTGGGCTCCAGACATAAACATTACTTATTTGTAAACAAAGGACGACATTATAGATTACTTTAATCGCCAATCAGCCTACATACACACTACAGACAGATTTTTGGTTGAGCTTTCACTATTGAATGGCTTGATGGTTAAAATTAACTTTTTAAAGGACGCAATCAAACGATTTTGTGTACTTTGCAACGATCAGGCATGATCATTCCAGCATATACACATGCGCAATATCATTCAAAACACTCCTTCATTGGGTGAAGGAGCAGAAGCGGAATTGGAAGACATATAAGGGGGCTATCTACGTAGCGTTTCGTTATGTAGATTGCGTACATGCGGTCTTTAAAGACTGCATGTACGCAATCTACGTAACGAAATGCTACGTAGAAAGCGTAAAAAAGTTACTACGCATGCGTAGTATCTCCCCACGGAAATCTAGTCACATAAGTATATAAATGCGTTGTTGTGAAATCGATCCTAAGAGAGGAAGGTTACTCCTGGACTAAACCATGTTGATTGCAGGGGGAGTCAAGGTAATTGTATTCTTTGCATGCAGGGATATATATTTGAATTGCTTACTGCACACAGACACTGACCAGCGTTACTATCACACTGTTATTTAGACTTGGGATAGGAAACATCACCTCTCAACTCTAATACTGTTTGCAAGAGATGAACTATGACTCCCCTGCAATCAACATGGTTTAGCCCAGGAGTAACTTAACTCTCATAGGGCGGTATTCAGAGATGCCTTTTTTCCAAAGTACGCAATTATACGCACACACGTAGCAAGCCAACACCCATGACATTACCCTCTCAAGGCCGTGCAATCGTAGACTTACGCCTCTATAGAGCACCTCTAACGTTCTGTGTGTACTTATGTACGTGTATGTATTCCGTACGTGCGATTCTATGTATCCGCGCCCTCAAAGACTCATTTAAATGGCTCCCCCACCCTCTTTCACGTAACTTTTCAAGAACGTATTTCAACGCCTCTCCGTATGTATGTCCCCAAGTGCGATTCACATGTCAGTGTCTAAAGCACTTACTTGCATATATTCTACGTTACCTAAATAAAGTTCATTCATAAATAAAGTTTTTACGCATGCGCAGTTAAAACGAACCTAAACATATGCACGCAACCCCACGTGAAAACGGACCTGTGAATACGTCATTATCAGACCCAAGTGTTTTATGAGGTTTTATCGCTGTTAAGGAAAAAGTCATTTTTACAGCGATTATTGGTCCAATATCACAATCATTGGAGGATAGATTCAATTTTATAGATCAGATGCTGTTTACCAAAGTAGAGTTGTCACCAGTATATCTTTTAATTGATATTAGACCACCAATGAGACACCCATAGGAAAAGTATAGCTCTCAAATATGTCTCTTTCTGGCAAATTAGTTCAATAGCCACGTTACTTGTCTTATAAACTGTAACATTTCAGAATTCCAGAATGATCAGCCAGGTCTATGCCATTGAAGCAAGTTGGAGTTCCCCATCACCTAGAGTACTGAAGGTTGCTATTACCTGGTGTAATTACAATTACAATACTGGAACTTTGTTTGATGCATGTTATTTTTTTTAATTTTTTTTATAAAATGATTTCCCTTCTTACTTTAGGTCTCCTGAACCCGTGTACAGCACTGTTAATAAGCTGAGTGACAGACCGACCTCTCCGAGACACTATTCCCCTGTAGAATGTGAGAAGAGCTTCCTG
>WWET01007651.1:12752-48424 GCA_011038615.1 Limnodynastes dumerilii | reverse complement strand
CCCAGGCCCACGTGGGCCTTAATCTGGCCCTGAGGTGAACGCTGTCAGTACGGAAGAGGTGACCCTTATCAAGATGTAAAGAGGGGTGAGGAGCCTCTGAGCCACAAAGCTTACTCAGCAAAACCTTAACTGATCTATATAACTTCCTACGCACGCTATCAATAGCCTATACATTTAATCTCAGGCCAAAATTGTCTAGCATGTGACAAATCATTTTTGCTGGTACATGTGAGCTCTAACGTCTTCACAAACCCCTTATCATTACCCCCTACATGACTAACCACAATTCTGGGCTGCAGGGAGAATAATATACCCCTAGCCAAGTGACACCCAAAGCATACCATGCTCACCCTTCTAAATGATTGAGAAACCATCTGACCTTGCCAAAGACTGAGCCATAGGATGGCGGCTAGCCCAGTAGACAAAAGAGTGGGTGTAAACCCAAACAATGCAATCTAAAGCAAACATGACTATTAAAAATGAGAAAGAAACATTAATAGGTGATACTGTAAAAGAAAGCACAACTGAAAAGAATAGCATGCATATTTAAAAAATATAATTTCTAACTAGGGTAAATAACAAGAGTACCATGGCCCCAGGAAAAGGTGAAAAGCCTCCTTACTTCAGAGGTCTTTTCTATAATAATAAATAAATACTAAGTGGGCGCTTAGTTCACTTTGTTCTTTTTTCTACATGTTTGTGGGACGTGTAAAATACTATTAGCGGGCAGCTGATAGAGTGGTTGCGCCCTCATTTTGTTTATATTTTACACTCTTTTCTGTAATGACTAAAGGTAACTACTTTTTGCCCACTCGAGTAAGCTGTTTGCTGCAACTGGTGCAGCAAACAGCTATCAGGCTAATCCTGATAACCTTATCAAAGTACACGGTAGGGGTGCGAAGGAAAGTTAAGGAACAGCTGACTATGAAATATTAACAAACCACTAAACAAGATATGCAGTTGATCCGTCCAGATTAATTAAATTCTGTTAGGTATAGGCCGAATATACTTCCGAAAGACCTGAGATTTCCATCACCCAAAAACCTTAATAGCGTTCGCTGACTTCAGCAGAAGCGAACCCAATCCGGAAAGAATGAGTCCCATAGTTGCTTTTATCCAATCATGCTCATGTAAGAGACTTCTGAAAGACAGTTGTAAACTGAAATTTGGACAAGGAACACTGTCAGTGTGAACTAACCAGATGAGGCAGGATGAATTACGCTTAATGGCGAATTGTGAACCTAAAGTCACCAGGCAATTGGAAGGTAAGTTGTTCCTAAGCAGATTTAGCCAACAACCTTTCTCAGCCTGACCTGTCTTCCCCAGGTGTATTTTGCACTGAATTCTATCAGGACGCACAACCACGTTATTTGAGGCCAGTGTAGTATGAAGATCTGGATTTCCCCGATGTGAAAAACATTGGTGAAAGTGAAATTAAAAGCTGTCTGAAACAATAATGTTCTGTAAGTATTGTTTACTATATGTGATACCGCCGACATAAGGTTAACTAGACAGGGCACCGAAATGCGGAGCCTGGAATCTGGGGTGGGGGACAGGTCTGATCCGAGCCCATCCCTTAAGCGCCCTGTTAACTAGGATGCCCCATATGACCGTGTGTTAGGCTCCCATCCAACTGTCCTAGGAAGGAGATGCCTGCAAGGATGGAATTCATGTGGGTGTGGGACTTACCCTGTTGGTACTCACCCAACATGAATGAGTATAAGACCGTTTAAAGGTCTTTAGCAGAGTTTTCAGGGGCTGCTCAAAAATCTGATCAAGCGACCCAAGCAGCTTGGTATCTACGTAGTATGGCAGATGCACAGGACTGTGAAGCCAGATTTTCTAAGCCCACCTAACCACTTGCCAAATAGATAATGGACACTGAATACTTAGAACACTTGCATTAGTGGTGAAGCTGCGTAAATGAAGCCAACCAAATCGGGAAAGCGCATCCGCCAAGTCATTGTCGATTCCTGGCACGTGCTCTAAACTAAAATTTATGTTAAATTGAAGAGATTGTAAGATCAAGTGCCGAAGCAGCCAGATGACTGGTGGGGAAGATGCACTCTGTCAATTGATGACCTGCAAGACACCTATATTATAAAAGATGAATACAATTTACCTGTTCTGGAAGCGGTCAGTCCACAGCTCGACAGCCACCACAATGGGAAACAGTTTAAGGAGGATTTAGTTACATGTGAGACCGAGCTGCTGCCAGCTGTCAGGCCATGCACTCGCGCACCAACCTCCTTGGAAATAGGTACCGATACCAAATGATCCAGCCGCATCTGTTATGAGTTGTAATTCATGGCGGGATCCGGCCAAATACAAACCCCATTAAAATTTATTCAAAATTAGTCCCAAACCTCGAGATCTGCATGAAGGTCTTCAGTGACGGGTATCCACCTTTATAGATTTTGTACCGACACAGAGTATGCCTGCGGCAGAAAATCTTTCTGAAAGGAATTACACAACACGCAAAGTGGAGGGAGCCTATTAGGAAGAGGAGCTGTTAAAGAGTTACTGCTCTAGAATTTCTGACTGTGGTAATGTGGCTGTGTAATTGACTGACTTTCTTATGCGGTAAATGGCATAGGCCAGTCACTGTGTCTATCTCGATGCTTAGATAGGACAAACTGGTGGCTGGACCCTCCGTGAGTTATGGGAACCCCAACATGGTAGAAAAGGGTCATAACAGAGAAAACAGCTTGGAGCAGGAGTGTGGAGGAAGTGGGGCCAATAAGGAGAAAATCATCTAGATAATAAGCGATAGCAGAGAGCCCGGTCCCTGCAATAATGAACCAATGTAAACACCCACTAATGGTCTCACAAAAGGCGTATGACTCATAACAGACCATTGATAGCACTTGTCTATGTAAAATTGGTTTCCGATCTTAAAACTTATTTAGCAAAATGATTCGGGGTGAAGAGGCAATACGCAAAAGGTGGATTCTACATTAATTTTTGCTATTAGGGCGCCTGCTTTTATGGAAGAGCCACACTTAATCTTTCCCGTGATTGGGTAACTGCTCCTGTTCTTTTTCTTGAAAGTTTCCTAACTTGACTCTCCTGTTTAATATCTTAAGTTCTATCCAAGGCTTTATGGAAGGTACAAGCTAAAATTAGCTGTTATGAATCTCGTTTCACAGCACTGTTATTAATGGTATTACCATTTGTTGCTTTTATTGTCTATAGTGACTTTATATTTAATTTTAAAATTAAATAAAAATGTATTTTTTTAATTTAGATTTTTAACTGCTTATGTTTAATTTAGTTTAGTTTAAAATAAAATAAAATATTTTTAGACCAGTATCCGAATCAGCCGATGTAGATTCTTGGTTAGATATAATTTATTAATTACTTTTGTTATTATTGGAAATAATTCAATAATTAAGACAGCTGTGTTTTCCACTGAGTGAAGCATCGGTGTTATATTAATTTTTTTGATGTCTAAAAAAAAAAGGTAGTGACCAAGATAAAAGTTGGCCCACACATTTTAGATCACAGCTTGATGGAATTTTTGTGTGGAAGTTAAATTTAGGACTAAGAGGGCAGTGAGATGAGACAAATAATTAGATTATTGCAAAATAGGTCACTTTGAAGTAAGGCAACTATAGAGTATTAGAAAGGAAGTTGATGGTTCCCTTAAAGTGGTGACTATGGAGAGAGGTTGAAAGGGAGAGCTAGAAACGTCACATTAAGCATAGCTTAAACAGTCTTCTAAGTCAGTTTTCTCAAAATGGACAGGGGTCATATATATTTAGTCAGATTATCAAAAAGAAAATGTAATCTTAATATAAATAAAAAGGGTTAATTTCTGAAGATGTAAAATTCTTTAAACTAATCAGTTATTAGTTAAATTACATTTTGTTTAGCACAGTGAAAAAAAACCTCTAACACCCCTGAACTCGACACAATATAAAAAAATAAATATTTAAATTGTGGATGAGCAAAGAGTAATAAAAATTTTTTTTATATCAAATTAAATAATTAAAACGAAATATAGATTGTTAATTATTCTCTGAAAGCTATAGAAATGCCTTGGTGGCTGGATCCTAGCACAAAGCCTCAAAATCGTTAGAGTACTACATGACATTTATGATCATCCCTGGATGTTTCAGTTGACCTTCTATCTAAGTTTTATGTCGTGAATCAAAAAGGTTAAAGTGTTTCACATTTTATATGAAGAATGGAGGTGGAATTGTTGTCTAAAAGGGCAGCAACATATTTTGACATGAAAGAATACAGCTGCCAATTACAGCAAAAGGTTCATTGCTGACATGGCTTATATTCAGAAAACAATAATTCAACACTAAATGATATTAAAAAAATATATGAAATATTTAGGTGCTAGAATTAGCTACTATTATTAAAACATATTAAATAAGTAACTAAACTAGTGTTACCCTTAACTGTAGGTATATCTTATCTAAATATCTTCTCTCCTTTTTCATCTATCAATTTTTACACAAAATGGAAGCTGCTCAGATCAATTTATAGGTGCATGAAAGGCAGAGGTAATCTGCTAGTAACAGAAACACAGAAAAGGAAATGTCCCAGCAACACTGCCATTAACCAGTAACACACTATACTGTCTATCTGAAAAGAAATGTCTGTTATATATATAAATAAAATGAAAAGTAGGTAATAGTCCTAGATGCCTTCTCCGAGAACAGTGGATGACTTGCTCAAATAATATGTCCAACGTTTCAGTTTATTGCAACTGTCATCAGGGACATTTAACATACAAAAGAAAAAGCAGACATATTTATGAATTACCCCATCACCAGACACACAATTCCATCCCCCAGCAGGTAACTCGTGGTGCAGCCCGGTGTCCACCGAAAAAACCTGGAAGTAGCCGCGGTACAGTGCCGCCCACGGTAACCATAGTAACTTAATAAACATGGCTATAACACCCCTAAAAAATAAAGTGTATATTAAAAACATGTCAGAAAAGCCAAAATCATCTATACCTCAGGTAACTGTTGGATGAAGGTAGAAAATGCGATCAACAAAGATAAATATGATCAGTGAGCTGAAAAATGCCACAGTATTAATGTACCAGATATCCTAGATAATAACACAAGGCTATGACCAAGTGTCCGTGCTCAATATATCTAACATCGTTTCATCTACAAGCAAAGTGTAAGCCTTGTAATAACTAGCTTACCAATAAGGTATAGTAGATAAAAATGAATCAAGGAACCAGAGACTATGGATACTTGAAAACATATGTTGTTTTTAATGTACACTTTATTCTTTAGGGGTGTTATAGCTATGTTTATTTAGTTACTATGGTTACAGTGGGCGGCACTGTACCGCGGCTACTTCCGGGTTCTTCCGGGTGGATGCCAGGCTGCGCCAAAAGTTACCTGCCTGGGGATGGAATTGTAAGTTATAAATATGTCTGCTTTCTTTTTTGTATGTTACATGTCCCTGATGACAGTTGCAATAAACTAAAATGTTGGACCAGAGACCTTTATTGTCTACAGTAACTTCGGGGCTGATTCAGAGATGCGATTGCGAAAAGATCGCAAATATACGCACCTTAGCTAAGTGGAACCCTAGGAGCGGGAGTATTCTGTACCCAATGGAAGGGGTCATGCTGGAAGGTATGGGTAATTGAGGGTAGATTTAGACTGTGTGGAGGGGAGTCTTAGAGTGAGGCTATGGGCAAGGGAGTCTTGGGGTTAGGCTTTTCGGGATGGGAATCTTAGGGTTAGGTTCATGGAAGGGGAGGATTAGGTTAAGGAGTAGGGTGGGGTTCGGGTTAGATTTATACTTACCTTTTCAGAGCTCCGTCTTTGGTGCTCCAGGGACCAATTGCTTTGCCTTTTGAAATAGGGTCGTTCTCTGCAGAGTCTCACACCCCATCTGCAGTAAGATAAATGTAAATACATAGGAGTGACTCAAGGTCACTGCCTAATACAAGAGCTTCTAAATGTTGTTCAGTTTATCAGACCAGGACCACATGACCTCATTCCCACCCATGGCGCTATATAGAAGACCTGTAAATAAATAAATAATTCCTGCAGGTTTTATTTCCTGGTTATGCTTGTCACATGACTGTCATATATCACTTCCTGGTTTGGTTGCTCATGTGACTACTTCTTCCTATTTAACCCCTTGCTCGCGTCTTTCGGTGTGAAAACCACACTGCCGACTCAAGTTTTCTTGTGTGGTTCTGACCCCCTGGAGCTTCCATGCTTTATAGACATCTGCATTTGTGTTTTCCTCAGCTCCAGGTTGTCTTGCCTGTTCTGAGATACCGTTGCATGTAACCGGCACTTGGTTCTCCGTCTGCCACACTCAGACCTTGATGCTGTTTGGAGAGCTGCAACCTGCAGCAAGGTGAACACCTGGCCAGTAGCTAGATCCTGTGCTTCTCTTTAGTGTTTACCCAGCTAGGGGTCATGGTGTCCCGAACAAGGTCATATTGCATTGTCCCCCTCCCTTGTACTGAGGGGTCGTGATCAACACATAGGACATGTTGCAGATTCCCCTCCCTTGCACTGAGGGGTCGTGGTCAACTCAGAGGACATGAAAGGAAAGAAAAACAAACGAAAACAAGTATTCTTGCCAACTCTTTTCTTCTTCAGTTCTTCTCTCTTTCATTGGACACATCCACAGCTTCTATGGTCTAATGATGCTGCCGTCCTATAGTTGCATAATGCTGCCATCTCTTAGCAATTACACAGCTGCCAGACTCCAGTTAGCGTCCTCTGACCTGTCATGCTCTGCCCTCCCTAATTTACTGTGTTTACCCACCAGGGTTTTCTGTCCATGATGTATTCCACCGAGCACTAATAGAGTACTGGCCAGATTATATCCCTGCCCCCTTTATTGCAGCTTCTAATGGTACAGGTATGCTCCCATCGAAAATCATGGACTGGATCCACACTTAAGAGGCTTTAGCTTCTTAATTATTAACTAGTAGCAAGGTGACTCCCCCTGACACGTCCCCGGTTTTTAGCTTCTTAACCGACTTACGAATGACATAGGGCTACCTTATCTTTAGGTTCTTAGCTGTGTGCATAGGGTGGCTAATTAAGAACTATTCTGCCTAACCGCGCCCAGATTTCCTACCAACCAATCTTCTTATCTTCGTTCTTAAGTTTTCCCGACACGCCACTTCCTTCTTAAAGTCATGTGATAAGGAAGCACATCACATGGAGGAGATGAAGTAAATTCTTTTGTATTGTAGCAGTCAGACAGCATAGCAGGTAAACCACATTAGCAACAGCAAGTCAGTTACAGCAGTGCAGCATGTAAGTGTCACAGCATAGTTCACAAACTCTTCAAGTGCTCTATGCTAACCCAACCCCCAGCCTATTCTGCCAACAAGAGTCCTGACTCTCGGTCTTTGAAATACTTATATCAGGACCCCTTTAGCTTCAACCACCCTGGTGAAGCGAACACATTTTCAGGCGAGCTTTCCACCTCGCCCACCTCGCCCTCTTCCTCCTCCCCTAGCTTCACCCTAGGGTTGTTTGGAGGATTGGGACCTACAAACGTCCTGGAAAGGGCATCCGCATTGAGGTGCTGCTTCCCCGGATGATGCCGCACCTCAAACTTAAATGGCTGTTAAGCCAAAAACCAAGGGGTCACACGAGCATTCACCTCTTTGTTTCTGTGCATCCACTTCAAGGGAGCATGGTCTGCAACTAACAAAAACTCCTGTCCAGACAAATAATATTTTAAGGACTCCATTTAATTGCCAATCACTCCTGCTCTACAGTGGAATACTTGCGCTCTCTGGGAAGTAATTTACGGCTAAGGTAGAGTAACAGCTTCTCCTCACCATCTACCTCCTGGGAAAGGACTGCCCCTAATCCTGTCCCAGAGGCATCAGTCTGTAACACAAACTGTCTTGAAAAATCAGGAGCTTGCAAGACAGGCTCTGTACATAACGCTTTTCTTAAGTCTTGCCAAGTGGTTTCCACTAGTATGGACCATGTTATTTTGTCTGGAGACTTTTTTTTAAGACATTCGGTTAGTGGAGCCGCTCTAGTGGCAAAATCACGTATGAGCCTATGGTAATATCCCACTAGACCAAGAAACGTCCTAAGCTGCGACTTACATTTAGGTTTGGGCCAAGCGAGAACTCTTTCTATCTTACTAGGCTGAGGTTTAACCTGTCCCCTGCCGACAATGTACCCCAAATACTTGGCTTCTACCATACCAATGGCACATTTCTCAGTGTTGGCGGTATACCCATGTGCCCGTAGAGACTTCAAAACAGCCTCTACCCTTGGTAGATGCGATTCCCAATCAGAGCTAAAAATAACAATGTCGTCTAAATATGCAACTGCATATTCCCTGTGGGGCCGCAGCAACTTATTCATAGCTCACTGGAAGGTTGCTGGGGCACCATGTAAACCAAATGGCAACCTTTTGTGCTGAAATAGGCCCTCCGGGGTAGAGACAGCTGTTTTTGCCTTAGCAGCTTCTGTCAAAGGAATCTTCCAGTATCCTTTTGTCAAGTCAAGTGTGGTAAAATACTGACTCCTGGATAATCTCTCTACCAACCCATCAATCTGGGGCATAGGGTGGGCATCAAGGCAAGAAACTTGATTTAATTTGCGGAAGTCATTACAGAATCTTCCCGCACCTGAAGGCTTAGGTACAATGGGATTATTCTACTAGCTATTTGATTCCTCTATAACCCCTAGGTGAAACATCTCTTCTACTTCTTGCTTTACCAGTGCTCGTTTTGCCTCGGGTATGCGATAAGGCCTTTGTTTGATGACCACCCCGGGTGGAGTCACAATATCATGTTGAATGATCTGTGTCTTTTCCGGAATGTCAGAAAACACATCTTGGAACTGTGCTACCAAGTTCACCACTTCCTGTTTCTGTCCAGGACTAAGTGTGACTTCAATGGGTACCTGGTATTCTAGAACCTTTTTTGCTACTAAAGAGGGGTGACTGGTGCTTTACTTCCAAGGTTTTAACAGGTTCACATGGTAGGTTTGTACCTCCTTCCTTCTACCCTCCTGTCGAACCTTGTAATTGACCGGGCCCACCGCTTCTATGGGTCCCGCCATTGTGCATATATATTACTTTCTGTTGGGCACAAGCACTAACACCTTGTCTCCCGGTTTAAAGGACTGATTAACTGAGGTGACATCATAACTTAATTCTAACGTTGTTGAGCCCTTTCATATGTTCGTTTAGGAGTGGCCCAATCTGCCTAAGGTGGCCATACAATTGAGACACAAACTGAATTATATTAGTGTCCTGACAGGGTAGTTGTTCCCACCCTTCTTTTAACAAATCCAGAATCCCTCTGGGTTGCCTACCATAGAGGAGTTCAAATAGACTAAACTCTGTAGAAGATTGGGGTACCTCTCTGACCGCAAACTTTAAATAGACACTGCCTTCTTTATCATTTGTTTGATTAAACCTTTCTACCAGACCATCTGTTTGTGGGTGGTACACCGAAGTAGTAATTCTGTCTACCTTTAACAAGCGGCATAAATCTTTCATAAGCTTGAAAACAAACGGGGTACCTTGGTCTGGTAGGACCTCCTTTGGTATTCCCAGACGCGTATCTAGGATTAGTAGCTCTCTGGCAATAGTGCCAGAATTCCTATTATGCAAGGGTATAGCCTCCGGGTATCTGGTGGCATAGAAACATATATATGTGACCCGACATTGGGACTCTCATTGTTAGAGTCAGGACCACCATATACAGAAAGGCCTTGATGGTGGCTGCTATTTTTACCTTTGTTTCTGTGGCAAGAAGATTAACCCCTGCCTTTCACGCAGCTGTTTTACATTTACCTATAAATTGATTGAGCAACTTCCATTCTGTGTTTATCTGGTGGCATAGTCCACTACCACTAGTATGTATTGGTGCCCTCGAGCAGATTTCTCCACTGCTCCTATCAAATCCATACCAATTTGCTCTAAGGGCACGTAAATTATAGGTAGTGGTACATAAAAATGTGTTCAAAAGGCACGGAAATAATAGGGAGGGGTACCAGTAGAGCCTTAAATTCTTCTTCTGGCACACTGGACATTCCTGACAATACCTCTTGACTGAGGCATAGATGCCTGGCCAAAAGAACCTCAACTGTATACGTTGTATACCTTGGAGTGTTTTCTGCTCCCCTAAATGGCCTTTCCACAAATGCGCATGTGCGACTTCTAACACCAACCGCTCAAGTTTTCGGGAACTAACAATTGTTCTACTCTTTTCCCCTGGAAAGTAGTAACACGATATAGCAAATCATTTTTCAACATGAAATATGGCACAGAATGGAGTGGTCAGGGGTTTAGGAGCGCTGAACTATGTTAATAACAGCCGGATTTATGGACCTCTTATAGAATACAAAGTTTCTATCAATCATGGAGTAACACAGAGGAAAAGGTCCAATATCCAGCGCTACACTGTTTCTAAACTAATTGTACTTTAAAGGGTTATAGAATATTGTCATTTACATATTGTAGCTGTTATATCTTTTTATTTACATGTGCTGTATGTACATATATACACAACTTTTAACTTTGAATTATGTGTATCTGATGAAATTATCGTCAACCAATAAGGACCCTTGATCTCCAAAAAGAGACTATATAATTCCTATGTGGCACTCACATTACTATTAGCCTTGAGAAAGGACTTTTCAGTCCGAAACGAGTTGGCATAGTGCTACCTTAGGACCCAGACATCTTATCAGCATCATTGTATGTTTTTCTGACAGAAAACAACAGTTTGATGATCTGTAAAATCATCCATGCCTGCTTTGACAATTACCTAACAGTTCTTGTAATTTTAAGATTGTGAGTATCTTTGTACCAATAAAAATTTGCTTTATCTTAACGATACTACACTATCTGTGACTTTCCTTTCCTTCTATATCACTCTACACGGAGGGAACCCGGGTCCCCTTGGTTCAAACCTACTACTGGAGGCGCAGTGCGGGAGTGAGGCTATAACGGACAGCCCGCATTCACCGCATCAGAGAAAATCACCATCGCTGCATCGCAAGAACCAGTTCCTGCAGCAACAGGAATTAGCGAATAAGGAGGTCGGGAGGTCACTGCAGCCACCACCTTCAATGGCCGACCTTGTACAATCAGGGCTAAGTACACACGTGGGCACTCCTCAACGTCGCCATGGACACATATCACTCTGACAGGAGGCAGGACTTTGTCTGCACCTGGAGGAACCAGGTTGGCAGCAACCATGGTAAGCTCACTACCAGTATCCACCAGTGCCCAGATCTCTTGGCCCTCCAACTGTACCATCATCCGGAAGAGGATGGACTCCATCTGGGATACACCCGCAGCAACCAGGCTGACCATCAGCCGGGCCGCCTTTCCCGCACTGCAATCCATCGGCTCTCCCTGTTTTGGGCAGTCCCGCCATACATGACCAGGTTCACTGTGCTCAAAGCACACTATGGGAGACGGGGCCTTTGGTTTGATGACTGGGACCTGAGTTCGGGGCTTTAGTACTGGTACAAATCCTGTCCTGGCTTTACTCACTTTCCCCAGGGTCAGGTGCCACTCAATAACCACTGCCAGCTCTTCATATGTCTGGGGATCAGCCTGAAAGGCTCACGGCTGAACCGAGTGGTCTAACACCTGCATAGCCTGGTTCAGTGCAACTCTCTCCACAATTGCGCTGCTGAGTTTTTACCAGGCTGCAACCAAGCCTTAGCCAGCCGGGCTAGTTTGGCCAGCTGAATCCTGGGAGGCTCAGAACCTTCCAGCCACCAGTCATGGAATTCTTGGGCTTTGCTGGGGCTCGTCACTCCAATCCTGTTGAGTATAGCCTTCTTAAGGTCAGGGTAGGAATGTGACTGGGCCACAGACATATCCACATAGGCTCTCTGCGCCTCCCCTATCAAACAAGGAGCCAGTTTGTCAGACCATTCCTCTTCAGGCCATTCCAATCACGTGGCCATGCACTCAAATGTGCAGAGGAATGCCTCAACGTCATCAGCTGGAGTGAGCTTGAGGTATCCTCTCTCGCTCCTGCCCACCTTTCCTCAGCTCTTTAAGCTTTTCATACATCATCTGAACCTGAGCTTATTGGCTCTGTAATTGGGTTTGCTGTCCGGCAGCCACTTCAGGTATCATCTGGACCTTAGCTTGTTGTCCAGCAGCCACTTCAGATAACCTTCTCAATATTTCCTCCATATTACCCTGTACTTTCCCTTTAAGGGTAAACTTAGGAGGCTTAATATAATGTGCCAGACTCACCAGACAGTGTTACCTGACACCTGTCTGCTCTACTGGCCACTTTTAACACAAGACTGCAAAACAATTTGCTAGTGACACGGTGGCTCTTAAAGGCTGCTTCTCACACAACTCTCATTAACCCCAAATTGCCCTGCCCTCCACCACAGGCACAAACAAAACTGGGTTAAGCAGTTTATTAACCACATCACCTTTCTAGCTCCCAGGCCAGCTGCACAATGTATACTTTAAACACAACTTGTCAGTTTTTAAACACAGATACTGTAGCCATCTTACCTAGGGTTCTCTTCGGTGTATAGGTTCCAGCTGAGATTTGCCCCACGTTGGGCGCCAAATGTGATAAGGAAGCACATTACATGAAGGAGATAAAGTAAAATTTTTTTATTTTGTAGCAGTCACACAGCATAGCAGGTAATCCACATCAGCAACAGCAAGTTGGTTACAGCAGTGCAGCATGTAAGTGTCACAGCAAATATTTGCAGATACATGATAAGCCATCTGCCACTTACAAGGCTTCTCTGTTAGGTGGTCCTAAATCTAAAACTTAGAGTCCCAACTTTGGGTCATATATCATATATCTTTTTAAATTGAGAGCTCACGTCCGACAAAGGTCCCACGTCTCCAAAACAGCCACTCTGAGACAGCACGCCCTTCCAGCTACTATCCCAGACACGCTTTAAAACACACTTCCAAGATGGAGATTGCTCTAATCAATTTATAAGGTAATTATACAGCAGATGCGCAAAGCAAGGGGAGTTTGCACAAAAAGAAAACAAGGCCTGGCACTCTAGCCATTACCCAGCGACTAACCATGATCTGTTATATAGTCAGGTCTGCTCCCTGGACCTTCCATCTCTTTACCCTTGTTTCCTACCTGGCTCCTGGTAGTGTGTGAGCTCTCTGTTGACCTCTTTCTCTCTTACTTGAGAGATATTATCAGTGCTCTGGCAGTGTTTATGCTCTCCCTCTCACTTCTAGTGTGCATTTGTGCTTTAATTCTTAATGAGTTTGAACTGGAAAATGAATTTGTTGTGCAGATAGATGCATAATCTCTAGGGATAGATGCTGTGTAGTAAAAAAAAAAAACAAGACTGTTGAAGAGCTACTTCTTATTTATATAAGCTGGAAGTCGAACAAACATGAGATGAATTATACCACTGTTGATAAAGAGGCATTGGTAATTAGGTTGGCACTAAAACCATGACATTTTTAACCTTTGATGAAAGTTGATTAGAGATCATTACTATGCTAAAGTTGATGGCTGAGAAAAAAGAACAAATGGCAAAATAAACCCACCTTGCATAATTTTGCACGTCTTATATGTTTATATTTAAGTGATTTATAGTGATAACTATAATCATATATTGAAGACAACATAGCTTTATATGTTATGTATATTTTTATGAATTTTTTGTTTTTTTCTTTTGTTGGTCTATATGAACTTAATATAAATATATTAAGTTCATATTTTTGCTATTCCTTTAGTACAATGTTTTAAAAATGAATGATACATTTTATTTAGTAATGGTGATACTAATCTCAAAAATGTATCAATCAGCAGTTTGTATAATAATGTAAGTGTTCTTTAACAAAAATAAGTCTCTAACATTTCCAAGCGAGAAATTATAGGTTTATTTATGTGAAATAAAATGCTAACATGTTTTGATTTTTAAATAAAGTTTATTACTTCATTATTTGTAAATTACATTGCATCTTCCCTATCATTT
This sequence comes from Limnodynastes dumerilii, assembly GCA_011038615.1. Classification (NCBI taxonomy): domain Eukaryota; kingdom Metazoa; phylum Chordata; class Amphibia; order Anura; family Limnodynastidae; genus Limnodynastes; species Limnodynastes dumerilii. Next base: position 34,481 of record WWET01007651.1, on the reverse strand, counting down.
TGGTGATATGTGGCAGGGAAATAGGAAACTTCTGTTTGTAGTCTGGTGTGTTCCCTTCTTGTCAAACTAATTTGTTCAAAAGAAAAATGTGAGCAACAGTTTTAATATTCTGAACTCTAACTCAGTATCCATATTTCCTAAGGCAAGAAGGCCCTAGAGCTTTTATGAATGTCCCAGTCCACGATTGTTGTAGAAGAGGTTATAGATCAGTGTCCAGCAAGTTTCTGTATTCTTACTTTATTGTTGTCAAGCTATCCCTGTGCAGGTTTATTTATCACTTTATGCATCACCCTCCTTTTATTTGTCATCCCCTTTCTCTCTCTGTTATTTTAATCAATCACAAGGTGGACTTAAGAAGGACTCAATTTTAGAAGGATACTGCTCATTCTTTTTGGATAAATATAAATAGTTTTACAGAAAACTATAAATAAAAATATCAGCATCAGATTCAAAAAGATACTTTGAAAGCTATAGAGGACCTGATCCAAACTTAAATGCAAAAAAAAAAAAAGAACACATTCCTAGTTTTGGTAAAATGCTATGCAAATAATGGGAGTTAAAGCGTACTGCAGATGCAAAAATAAATGCAGCCACAGATTGTGGATAATGTATACTGGCTTTGCAGATATGTTTAAAATGGTGGTTATGCTTTGTGTGAGTGATTAATACAGAGTACAAATATATAAAATAAAATAAAAAAGTATCATATTATCTTAATCAGTGGTCGAAGTTGAAATGTAAAAGTGGCGGTATGGACATTTAGAAATGGCAGTATAAAACATAGAAAATAATAGAAGTAAATGGAGATTTAAAGCTTTTCAATGAAATCAGTGAGAGAAAGTGGCAGTATGACATACCACCATATACTCCCTCACTTCGAGCTCTGATCTCTATTAGAAATTAAGATAAATTAGAAATGGAGTCTCTTTTTATCTCTGCCTTAATAAAGAGACTCTTGGAACACATTGGCGGCTAACGCCAGGCGGGGGGAACCTTCCCTTACACCTCTGAAGCAGTGCAACCTGGGCCTTTTAACGTCTTTACCTGCTTTTAATCCGACTTTTTATTGAGGGAGAAATGCATCTCAAACAAGTTGTAACTGATTCTTTTGAAAAAAAGACCAGATTCCTCTGTTTATTTTTACTGAAAAACCATATGCACCTGTAGATGGAACTAACAGCTGGCAGAAATCTTCATCAGCTGAGGGATAGTGTAGTGTGTTAGAACTTTTTGTGCTCAGTTTGTGCAACATAAAGATTATTACATATAATGCATGCTTTTTAAAGTTAGTAGGTTAAATATTTTTGAGAGTGACCGTTGTGCTTGTTTGCAGGATTCAAGTATGGGAGATACAATGGGAAAGGTGATCAAAAATTCACAAGTAATTATCTCTGACTTCGTGCAGAAGTATCAACTTTTATGTTGCTTTAATCTTTCTTTCTGTTGCATATATATTATATGTTTGTTGTACTCTGTACTCTGCACTCAGGTACCCTCAAGATAATGTAACTTTGTAACATGTTATCAAGGTTTTGTGTAATTATTTAATTAGAATTGTTGGTGCATAAATATTTATTGCACAGCTTGTTAAGTTATAATATGACGGATGATGAATTGTAATAGAAATGTGTAAGAAACTGCTATGCTCGTATGATGGTATCATGTGGTTAGTAGCAAATCATTTATGAGTATCTCTCCATGTACAAATAATAAATGGAAATTTCCTTTGCTATGGGTTAGAGAAAGAAGCTGCTAAAAACTGAAATACGGGCATCTAAAGAAATTATAATTCTCAATTTTTTGACTCATTGTTAATTGCAATGAAGATAAATCAAAATACACCAATTCAAAGGTTCAAAAAGAGTGACAGAAAACATGCACTCATATTATACACTGTTATACACTGTTTTGAGTAAAACTCTCAATTAGACAATAAAATGGATAGCAAACAAAATAATGATATCATATAACCTTGTATTGTAGACATTTATATGCAATTTGCCACTTTAAATGGTGGCTACTTTTTCTCAAGGCAAATTAAAACCAAAATGCATACTTCTGGTGTGTCATATCAGGTAACTAATCCCAATTAAAGTCTTTATAACCCTGATAATTGATGAACAGAGAATGGTATTTCTTAATAAAATTGATGATCAGGATTATCAGAAAATAAAAGGCAGTTAAACAACAACAGTGGCGCTGATTCAGAGCTGCATTTACACCTGTTTTTAGGTGCAAGTGTAGAGCTGAGCAATACCAGGTTGAATTTCAAGGGGAGAACATTTTAAATTGTGAAGCCAGAATTAGAATTGAGAGGTAAAGCTTGTTATCTTAACTCTGTTTTATACAGTAGATTAAACATAAAGCTATGCAAAAGTAAAGTATTTTTCCTGTATGCAAAAATTATTTCAAATCAGTTAGCTCCCCTTACTTTGCAAAAGGGTTTAGCCGAGCTGTATACTTGCACCTGTTTTGCCCTTACTCCAAAACTCTGAATCAGCCCCATTACTTACAATAATTTTTGCAATGAGGGTACCATTACAAAATAAGAAAAAAATTACGTGCATATAAGAGGACTTGCTCTTCCGTTTTTCTTTTAAGTATAACCTTTGATTCATAAGAATCCTCAAAAGCTAACTATGACCTATTGTTGCTAAAGTAGGGTCTCTCACAGCCAATTGATCCCCTTTATTGACTATGACAATCATCTCCAACCCCTTAAAACTAAAATGACATCTTATTTTATCCTTAAAAATGACAAACTATAAATAAGAAAGAAGGAATACTGGTAACAGTTTATGTTTCATCATTATACACTATAAAAAACACACACAAAGGAAATCCTTCTTCATATTGGAAGTTATTAATTTTATTCTCAATAAACAAAAAATAATGAGACTTTTTTTTACCCAAAAATTGGGTACATTGATGTGCCCCAGGTTTGCCTCCAGTTATGCCAATTTGTTTATGGCATATTGGGACTAGTACAATAGATGAAATATATGAAAAAAAAAGTAGGTCGTTTAGATCAATCAAAACTGCTGGCAACCAAACAAAAATTAAAGCAAGAAACCAGAGATGATAATGATAAATCAATCTGTTGAAATGGCTATCAAAAACACTGGGAGATACTTAGGAATGACCCTGAATTAAATGACCATATTGTTAGAACCTCAAAGTAAGTATACATAAGAGCTTCTAACCATAAAAAATTTTTTATTCAGAGCGCTCTAACATAACCCAAAAACTATAGAAACTATAAAAGGTTTCTTATACCGCAGCGATTGCATGACCCGTAAAAGGCTGAATACAAACAAAACTTTTTAGAGGCGTTCTCTTTCTTTTTTTAACAACCAATAAATCTAAGAAAATTAAAGATTTAATGACATGTAACTCTGCATTTATTTAAGTGTCAATGCAATAAACAATACATTGGAACAACCTCTGACTTCTAAAAACAAGATGGTCCTAACAAATATTAAAAAAATAAGTTGTAATACATCCAGAACCGTCACATTGTATGAACCATCATTAATGCAATCCATCTCAGCCTTGAGAAAGACCATACAGTGGTCGAAACACACTGGCCTAAGTATTGCTGAGTTGCATAGATCACTTTTCATTCAGTGGTATACAGAGCTGTATCCGAGTTCCATGAAGACATCCTTAAAAATTGAAAAAGAGAGGACTGGCAGCTTTTTATTAATAAATGCTACGTGTAAGGAAATGTATTTTTATGAATGTCATACAGTAGAACCTCGATTATACGTGACTCGATTAACCAGCAATTGGATTATCCGTGCTTGTAAAACGGGGGGCGTGTCCTGGATGCCGAGGACAATGGAAGCACAGTGAAGGAGCTCCTCTGTTTGCACAGCCATCTACCTGCAATTTGGCCATTACAACAACCCTGGACCCACTCCTAGCACTGCCCTGCACTTGTACTAGCATTCACTGTACTGTATTCAATACTGTTTCAATTATCCGCGCTTTTCGATTATCCAGCCGAAGGGTGCCAGTCATTAGCCCGGATAATCGAGGTTTCACTGTATACTTTTGTGAGTATATTTTTTTGATCTTTCAATACCAATAAATGTAAAAGTTTTATACACTATTGGATTCATCCTATTGTTTATGCTTTTCCACTCTGGACACATTATACCATGAAAATGAGGTGTCTATACTGAACCAGACATAGCATTGAGATGGGAGAGAAGCTGAGAGTGGAACATACGATGCTGGCTGGAGACAGAGTGTAAAGGACTGCTCCAGTATTCATCAGAAGCCTACTGCCTGATAAACTCTTGTTGGGCTCCTCTTCAAAGGACTCAGAACAAGGACTTCAAAAATCGTGAGCTGCATCATTCTTTTTATTCTGCATCATGATTGATTGACTGGTATGATCAGTGTCTGCCTATTGCTACTATGGGGATTTTGCTGATAAAAACCTGTACTTACATGATTCTTTGGTACTCACCCATTCACTGTAAAGCTGCTCATTTATCATTTATCTCTTGTTTTATTGTATTACTTGGCAATCCATCAATAAAACCTTTTGTGGAATTAAAACGATAAGTATGATTGGTGGGTCCCTGCTGAGAACGACCCTATTTCGAAAGTTCCGAACTGGCCAGGAAATTGATTGCTCGAAGAGGCAAAGCAAATAATCTCCCTAACCCTCCCTTCCCTGCAGCCAAACCCTAAGACTCCCCTCCTTGTAGCCTAAACCTAGACACTCCTCCCTGCAGCCTGACCCTAACCCTTACCCTCCATTTCTATTACCTCTTTGGTTGGGTCTGCAGCGGGTGTGACGGATCCAGCAGGTTGCAACTTTCAAATATGAGTGGGTAAGATTGCATACTTAAAAGGCAGCATCCATGGCTGAGACTCCCACCGGTATGATCTAACCAATAAGCTAGTAAAATACAGAGATAAAATTCATATATAATTCAGTTCAGTTAATAAAAAATGTTATGTTAGTAAGGGTAGCATAGTATAATACTTCTCTCTTCCTCACACAAATCTTCTGCAAATAATAAAACAATTATTTTTTCAGAAAAAAAAATACCAATGCTAGAACCCTGTTTGAGAAATTCTTATTTGAGCATTCCATGTTTACATTGTCACGTCCTTTCTCTCGGGACTGTATCTAAGTGCTCAAGGGTGGGGTACACTCCCATGGCCCTCCCATAGCCTCCCAAGGCACAAAACTAAAGAAAGGTGGCAGTAAGTTATTATCCAAGGTGTATATTTAAACTAGTTCAGAGCTGGTGGAGCCTGATTTCTTTTTGGTCTCTGGGATTAAATTTTCCAGGTCTTGTTAGTCAATATATGGCAACCAGCTTTGCCCATGTTGCAGATTATTAAGTATAGTGGCTGTTTGGATCGGATTAATGTGTATTGTGTGTTCTTTTTTCTAGCTCAGAACATTTTTCCTTTCCAAAACCATATTAAACGACAGTCAATAATTTGGAATCACTTCATCAAAATGAAGAGCTGCTGGGAATCATTAGACATTATTGTGGTGAGCAGAAAAATAGTGCATGCACATAGGTCAAGAGGTATTTATCTGTCTTCAACTTGTGTATGTTTTTGAGACAGACAGCCCTCTGTTCCTATGGCAACTGGCAATGTACAAACAATATCCAGCATTGATTTTAAAAACTCTCAGAATGACAGAATATTATGTAAATTGCATCAGGTTTTGCATGCGGTTTGTGATTTTAATAGCTTAAGTGCTGTATGTACTTTTAATGTTATGATCTCTGCTAATAGCTATGGGTTATTAACTCATTAATGTGTTGCTTTGGTTTTCTAAGTTTTTTATTTTTTATTTTATGTATTATTCAGAATGCACTAGGATATTCAGATCATTGCATACTAAAGACAGGGTTGTTGCAATATATGTCCATCATTACAGTTTTTTTTGTATATTAGAAGGAGCAATGTATTGATACTGATTAATATACTGTAATAAATGACTTAAGAATTAGTTACATTTGTAATACTTAGCTTGGGGATAAAGCTAAATCTTTGATTTGTTTTACTACATACTATCGGTTTCTTAAAAAAACAAATAAAACTTATGCAAACAGACTAAAATATCTGTGTTCAATATGAAATATATAGAAAAGATATCCCATGCTTATTTATCTGCTGCAGGGAAACCCATCAAGTTTTTTTTGAGATTTTTCCAAATTTATAAAAAATAAAAAAAACAAGAAATCACATGTACATAAGTATTCAAAGCCTCTGCTCAATACTTTGTTGATGCACCTTTTGCAGCAATTACAGCCTCAAGTCTTTTAGAATATGATGCCACAAGGTTGGCACACCTATCTTTGGGCAGTTTCGCCCATTCTTCTTTGCAGCACCTCAAAGCTCCATCAGGTTGGATGGGATCTTTCCAGAGATGTTCAATCGGCTTCAAGTCTGGGCTCTGGCTGGGCTACTCAAGGACATTCACAGAGTTGTTCTGAAGCCACTCCTTTGTTATCTTGGCTGTGTTCTTAGCGTCGTTGTCCCGCTGAAAGATCAACCATTGCCCCAGTCTGAGGTCAAGAGCGCTCTGGAGCAGGTTTTCATCCAGGATGTTTATGTACATTGCTGCATTCATCTTTCCCTCTATCCTGACTAGTTTCCCAGTTCCTGCCGCTGAAAAACATTCCCACAGCATGATGCTGCCACCACCATGCTTCACTGTAGGGATGGTATATGCCTGGTGATGAGCGGTGCCTGGTTTTCTCTAAACATAACGTCTGACATTCACACCAAAGAGTTCAATCTTTGTCTTATCAGACCAGAGAATTTTGTTTCTCATGGTCAGAGAGTCCTTCAGGTGCATTTTGGCAAATTCCAGGTGGGCTGCCATGTGCTTTAAGGAGTGGCGTGGCTTCCATTGGGCTATTTACTCAGGAGTTGTTTCCGTCTGGCCACTCTACCATACAGGCCTGATTGGTGGATTGCTGCAGAGATTGTTGTCCTTCTGGAAGGTTCTCCTCTCTCCACAGAGGAATGCTGTAGCTCTGACAGAGTGACCATAAGGTTCTTGATCACCTCTATGACTAGGGCCCTTCTCCCTCGATTGCTCAGTTTAGATGGCCGACCAGCTCTAGGAAGATTTCTTGTGGTTCCAAACTTCTTCCATTTACAGATGAGGCCACTATGCTCATTGACCTTCAAAGCAGCAGATATTTTTCTGTACCCTTTCCCAGATTTGTGCCTCGAGACAATCCTGCTTGGTTTGTGCTCTGACATGCATTGTCAAGTGTGGGACCTTATATAGACAGGTGTGTGCCTTTCCAAATCATGTCCAATCAACAGAATTACCACAGATGGACTCCAATTAATCTGTAGAAACATCTCAAGAATGATCAGTGGAAACAGGATGCACCTGAGCTAAATTTTGAGCTTCATGGCAAAGGCTGTGAATACTTATGTACATGTGATTTCTTAGTTTTTGATTTTTACTAAATTTGCAAAAATCTCCAAAAATCTTTTTGCATGTTGTCATTATGGGGTATTGTGTATTATTTTGGAATAAGGCTGTAACATAATAAAATGTGGAAAAAGTGAAGCGCTGTAAATACTTTCCGGACTTTGCAATGCACTGTATACTAAATGATAATCAAATACCAGCGCTGATTTAATAGATAACATGCACATAAAATATTACCCCTACTATGCATATTAGGCAGTATAATATTTAAGTCCTATAAAGGAATGATAATGTAAGTTCTAATTCTTATTTTTCTTTTATTCATTTTCTTCCATTGGGGAACATGCACATAAAAAGGAAAAAGAGAAGGTGCATCAAGTGTAATATGTTAAAAAAAAAACTGTACATGAATATTTATGCAATCATACACACAAAAAAATACACCAAACATAAAAACAACCATGAGATTTAAAAAAGTGAATGAGCCGCACTCCTGATAGAACTAGTCTGTCTATGCCTGTACCAAGTCCAGTGTAGATGGGCCTGATCCAGACCTACCCCCGCGAGTGATCGTACGCCGGTCGGGAGCGTAAAACCGGGGGACAAAACGCACTGTGCATGTGCAGTATGACAACTTCCGGTCGTCCAAAGGACATGAGCGTACAGCGAGCGTATTTTGTGCGTATTTTTCACCCAAGGGGCGTGCGTTTTGTATGACGATAGTGCGGTATGGGCGTGCTAAGCCCCGTACGACCAGCGTATCGGTCCGAAAATTCGTACGGACGAAGGAAAAAGTTAGGGTAGGGATCATCTGCTGTAAGTAGGTACAATCAATGGGAGTGTCATGGGCGTGAAAGTTTATACGCCCGGGTGATCATACGCTACGCTCGCGGGCGTAGGTCTGGATCAGGCCCGATGTCCATAAGTCATGCCATGGGGGTCTGTGACCCAGGAGCCATGGACCTCTGGTAGATATAGGTGGATGGATACACACAGATGAAGAACAGGTAAAGAGAAGTCTATGATGGCTTTTGAATCACCTCTGATATAAAAGAACCCTCTAGGGTTTGAAATGCTTCAGGAATGAGCCAATAGCCGCCATAGTCTTCTCTACTTAGCCCATTTTAGGTGAACTAGTAATTTACAAATTTGTCTTCTATAGGTTTTGTTATTTTAATTCCGTAGCACCTATAGACAATACTCAATTCAATTGTGATATAAGATATGATAGCACACCAATTGCATGTACACTTTGATGACATTTTGTTTGCCCCTTATATGTTATATGCAATGGCAGGTTTTGACCAATTTAACTTATTTAGTTGCAATGCATCAGAAATACAGAATTATTTGAAAGTAAGAATGACTGTGGTTGTCACTGTATGTGTCACAAAATGTATTTTTTAAGCCAGACGTTTGTGCTTATCCTTACCTTAATTATACATTACAACTTCAAGCAAATGTTGGAAAAAGAACTTGATCAATTAAAAAAAAAATTATACTTTCATATTCTAATTTTAATTACACATTTCTAATTATATTCCTAATAATATTTATCGGTGCTTAGCCTTTTTCTTTTTACCTATCAATGAGATTTAACCTTTTAATTTTTAATTATGAACAGCTATAAATTTGCTATTTAAATTTAAACTGAATACTTACAGTAAGTAACAAAAAATGGCAGACGGTAGAGCACCCTTCCATACATCATCCAGCCAGGTACACCTTACTGAAATAACCACAAGGACACATTGCTGGGATTAAAAAGGGCACATAGTTTATTGATTTGGGCCAATTAGTATTGTTGACTATAGTGGTTTTGAGACCAGTAAGTGAATAGGTGGCCCAATAGCAGATGGGGGGGTTCAGCCCCTCCCCTCATAACAACACAAAATATGGATCCAACTTAACTTCAACCTGGCGCCCCCTCGAGACCGGTCTTCCAGCAAGAACACTATCCAGCAAGAACACTATTTTTCCCCGTTCTAACTGTCCACCCCAGCACCTGGAAGGTGGCAGTTCGTAGTGGACCAAACCACTAGGGTACGATGTCCTGGGATCGCAACCGGGTTGTGTTTGTTGCCAGACCGGTCCCGCCCATTTCCCCCCACCCACAACCTTTACCACCTTGCGCCAACACCCCATTTGCTGAACCCCCACTGCTACCACCCAAACATGCACCGTCTGGAAGAAAAGGTTAGCACAGCTTACTTAATCAACTCTAAGGGAGGGAGGGTGACAGAATCTATCTGAAGAGACTGTCCTAAGATCCCTCCCCCACCTATATATATCCCTACTCTAAACCCCACCCTTAAACCTCTAACTCACCTCAGCCTAGCCTATCCTAAAATCCTAAACAGACTTACCATTAACCCCTGACCTTCTGAGGCATGTTGAGTCCCTGCCTGCCGTTTTTGTCCCTGCAGCTCTATGAGGGCCTTGGTTCTTTTTTATCAGAGAGAGAAACACATCTGACTTTTGTACATGGAAGGGTGTATGCCTTTATTATTTCCTTTGTAACATAAGTTAGCTATTTATACATCTGTCTATTCTTCTATTGCGTATATAAGGCTATTTATTCATATCGTATTGAGTTTTCTTATTGCAGATAAGCCAGTGTTCTGTAGGTTGATGTTCATGCAAATCATAAAGTGACCTTTCAATGACAATCTATTTATTTGAACTAATTCAGTAAGGTCAGATTGGGGACACTAACTGAAGACAACACAAATAGACATATAGTAGTCATTTACCATCACGATTTATACAGTTTAAGTTGCATGAACCTATTGATTTTTAATTGAATTATTCTTAAGAGCTTTGCTATTGAGCACCATACAGATCTTTGAAGAATGCCCATCTCACTGATGCAGTACATGTGAGGCCATTTATTTATTTATTTATTTATATGTTAACAGGGAATTTTATAGCATCATAATATATATCAGATTACTATTTTATTAGAACATATAGTCAAGACATTGTCAAGGTTAGAAATAATGAAGGGAGTTGTACACACCGTTGTAGGAAATGTTCAGTTTCTTGCCAATTTCTCGCATAGAATAGCCTTCATTCCAACAAGAAGAATAGACTGTTAAGTTTCACATGAAAGTTCTCTTTTGCTGTCCATTTTGAGAGTATAATCGAACCCACAAACGTGAAGCTCCTGATACTCAACTAGCTTCAAGGAAGTCCAGTTTTATAGCTTCTCAAAGAGCAAACACGTTTTCAGCTGTGCTAACATAATTGCACAAGGAAATTTCTAAGTGACTCCTAACTTTTTTTTTAATTCAGTACTTTTTATTGAGTTTTGTACACAGAAAGAAAAACAAATGTGACACGAACAATAACATACAAAAAAACAAACAAAACAATAGCCCACCCCACCCTTAGCACTGCTGCCGAAATACTGGACACATTATCAACATTTCAATTATTCGATATCACAGATTTGAAACACAAACATTACAGACAATACAGGTGTACAAACTGTACTGCTAAGAAAGCAAAGATATCTCAACAAATAGGACACGCATGGTCAGTTCAAGCTAACCCATTACAGTAGGTTAAGGTTTAAGGTTATATGTCAAAGACTAAAGATCAAAAGGGGGGGAGGGGGGGAGAAGTCATCAGTGAAGATTAACTCCACCCGTAAAGGGAGAAACTACGGTGAATCCTTTGGAATTATGCAATATTGCGAGTCACACCACCTTGACCAGATCTTGTGATACTTGTGAAGGGCCTTTCTCTGGGTGTATAAATATCTCTCATGGCCCACCGTATCATTCACCAGGGCGATCCAGCGCTGGAGGATTGGGGGGGTCAGGTGCCATCCAGGATCTTGCAATAATGACTTTGGCCATTGTGGACATGTTAAGCACATATTTGTATAAAACCACCCCAAACATCTCCTCCACAGAGACTCCGAATAGGACCAGCTGTGGCTCCAAGGGAGGGAGCTCTTTAGCAGTTTCCCCGAACACATGTCCATACTTTCTCCCAGAAATGAAAAACAAATGGACAGGACCACAGCAGGTGCAAAAATCCCACATCCGATACCCCACATTTAGGACAAAGTTGGGGCTCTAAAGCTTAGAGTTAGGATTAGAGTTCGGACCATCCAGTAGAGAAGCCTTGAAAGTGGCGGATGGCTTATCACTAGACATCGGAATATATGCACTATCAAAATGCCAAAATATGCATGCAAATATGCACTAAAAAAGGGCGAAATATGCACAAAATACTATTTATTATTAGAATTAACGTTTATTTTCACAATATATTTATATATATATATATTAATAATCAGTTGTAATTCTTGTGACAATATACATTGCAGCTATATGGGAAGCTGTACTCACATGTTGATCGATATGGTATTTTTTTGATGAAGGTATTCGCTTGTCACAAACCTTGCAGAAAATCACAGTGCCATCAGTCGTAAATTGGCCTGGGTAATTCTTTATCCAAGATTCCATTGAAGTCTGGGTATTTTTTTTCACTGGCGGCATTATTTCAACAAAAATAACATTTTCGTAGGTTAACACAGCGAGCAATTGAATGACTAACAATTGAATTGCGTGAAGCAACAAGTAACGTACTCCCTTACCCCCATTGATCGATCTGGTATTTTTTTAATGAAGATATTCGCTTGTCACAAATCTTGCAGAAAATCACAGTGTCATTTTTTTATCCAAGATTCCATTAAAGTCTGGGTATTTTTTTTCACTGGCGGCATTATTTCAACAAAAATAAGATTTTCGTAGGTTAACAAACACAGCGAGCAATTTAATGACAAACAATTGAATTGCGTGAAGCAACGAGTGCCGTACTCCCTTCCCCCCACGCGCGGCGCATCCCGCCAACCCTTTCGCCTAGTGCGAGCCAGCAGATCGGGTTCAGTGCGCTTGCCGAGTGCGTGTGAGGCGCACGTCACTGGCTGCGGCCCGCCCCCGTTCCCGCGTAATACAACACGCCTAACACATTTAACTACTGAAATAAGCACTGTCAATGAAAAAGTACTAAAATATGCAATAACGCTATAAAAATAGTGTTTTATGCATTTGCATATGCAAACATGCAAATGCATATAATCCTATGTCTACTTATCACATATCTGCAGATATTTGTAACTAATTCTCTGACTTTTATTTTAAAGATAAGGGATCATGATTAGTAACTGAGTAATGGCTAGAGTGCCAGGCCATGTTTTGTTTTTTGTGCAAATACCCCTTGCCTTGAGCACCTGCAATATATATTACTTTATAAACTGATTTGAAGCAACCTTCTTGGATATATATATAAACATGGCCTGGCACTCTAGCCATTACCCAGCGACTAACCGTAATCTTCTACCTTTAAAATAAAAGTCAGAGAATTAGTTACACATATCTGTAGATACATGATAAGCCATAAAACAAGAGAAAAAACAAGCTTATAATAAATAGGATCACCATAATCAAGGCTGTCATTCATAGTTAGCCTGAGCTAAATGTGAAGCAACACAGGTAACAAGCTTTAGCATGCAACCAGACTGCATCCTAGGTTGCAAAAGGAGCAAGATGTATCAGAAACACACATTAGAGGTGCAAATAATAATAAGATGAGCACAATAAAGATACAATATTGTTAGAACCAGAGACCAAGTAGAGATTAAAAAAAAAGCAAGCACCAGTCAATAATCAATGACAGATGAAAAAGGCACAGATTATAGTAATAGAACAAGTGCTAGATGGAATAAGCACAGCAGATGTACCAGGAATAATGTACAAGAGACTAGTGACACACATGAGAGGTTGGGACCAACAAATGATACTTGGTAAGGAAGAGTATGGATACTTGAGTATGGAAGGGTACAAATAGCACAAGGCATGATTCAGTCAGAAGATAATACAAACAGAAGCAGGCGATCATAAAGGACCTAACAATAGAACTGGCAGTATGCAGAAGGCTTGCCAGTTATTTAAACAGTAACTCAACCAACTACGAGCTGCTACCAAGACAATGACCAGTGAATGAGGCATGTCCTGGCTGCTAGGCAACAGCCAGGACCATACATACACACCAAGTGACACATCAATTGTCTCATCTGCCTAGAAACCAGGACTCATCTCCTTGCCATCATTGACTAGATAGTATCCAGACAGCCTAGCAACAACCATAATGACTCACTGTCCTTCAGGATTAGCATGACAGCATGAAACACTCTATTATCTGTTTCCTCTATTTATCAATGTGCAATTTAGCATAAGGCAGTTATGCCTCCTACATAGTAATAATATAGTATAAGAGTCACTACCTGCGCAAATACTATTACATTTTCAAAAACTTCAAACGATAGCACCAGAATCAGAGAAATGTCACTCAACCGGTCAATAAAGAATTCCAATGTCCCGACAGATATAGAAAGTCTTATTTCTTTAATTATAAAGAGAAAGTACATACAATTATTCTCCTTCTTAACCTCTCATTTTTATATGGCTTGATAATGCATAAATATTAAATATTGTGAGGGCATAAAATAAAGTCATATTCATATTGATTTATATTAATGAGTGAATCGATTGCTGTGTTTGAATAGACAAGGTTTCAAATAAGGATGCAAACATAGGCCTGAACCCATTCATGCATACAGTTGAAATGAATGTATTTAATAAGGTAACAGAATATTTTTTGGTATCAAATCAGAACACAAGTGATTTATTCCACAAGGAAAGCTGTTGACCCCAAGGGAAGTGACATTCCAAATACCAGTCAGGTAGGGTGTGATAGTATCTATACACAGGTGGCCAGTTTTATGGTGGCAATTATAGATGGAGGACCCCCTATCCACACCTCAGTGACCAAGCAACAGCATTCCGATACCCTGACCTAGGGATGACTAAACAGCATTCCAAAATAGGGTTGGCCGTGCTCAGTACACATGCTGGAATATTACATTAATTTGATATATTCTTGGTATGAAAAAGGATATATGTAGCTTAAAATACTGTTATAAGCCCATAAACAAATATACAGATTTATTAGGCATCGATCACATTTCAACGGTATGCATGCACAGGCTTATCTTTGCAGCTTTTCCAATTATAACCATAATACTGTATTTAAGATTGTTTCTATTATTTTATATGTATGGGTTTGGTATGTATATAAATAAAAACTGTTCCAATGTATTTTAATATGCGTTTGTAATCCTCAGGAGGCTTCAATTCGCATCTTTATCGCCAATCACCTTTAGAACATTATAATTTGGTTATATTTAGCACCATTAGATAGCTTTTAACATTCTAAGAATAACTATGTACTTTGATATGATATTGGTAGTTGCGCTTGCATATTATAATCATAAAAAGATTTTGTTTAAAATGTCTAAGGATGAGATAGGGTAATAAAATATGCTAATTGACCCAACTGATGAGCCAAAGTGGGATTGAGAGAGAACCAATCCCAGCAAGGACCAAAAGATCCACCAATCCAAGAAACAGTTTCAAATACCATAATTTTGTCAGGCTCTCAGGATATCAGTCCAGATATCAGCTCTATGAATACCTTTTCTCCCTCTTTAATGGTTCACATACACTTCATTCTCATAGATGTGGAGTAATATGCAACAAAATATATATCTACAATTGTGTAATATGTCACACTAAGGTAAAATGTTATAATGTTTAATATATGCATTAAAAATGTAATTCGCCTTTCACCAGGTATATCTTGGTTTCTTTAATCAATGTCCTATGGTTCCCATTGTAACACTATGGTTTAAACTACTTTTAAGAATAAAATTTAACTAACAATACTCGGTCTAGATAAGGTTGTGATAGGTGTCAGATCCGCAGAGAAGTAAAGTACACACTCAATAGCAGTGAGTTTTTTATATTTACTGATAGCTAAGTAATATATCACAAAATATTATACAGAAACTTGTAATGAATTCTCACAGTGTAATAAGCTGTTTTTTTTTAATGTAAAGCAGCTTTAACAAAATATTACAGCTTCATTAATTTTACACATTTGTAACAAACATTACCACATTAAATATTTTTTCCTTTAACAGTTTTACATTTACACTGTTCCTAAACACACATTGGTAATAATTGCCCTATAAATAGTTATTTCTTAAAACAAATTACAAAAACTTCAATAAATTCTTGTCAAGAGAATAAGCAACACTGTAACTAGAATTAAAAGTTCCCTTTTATCTCCCGCTTAAGAATATGGTTTTCCCAGACTATATAATTATAATAATAACAATTAATATTTACAAAATAAATTAATTACGGTTTGAATATGTAAAAAGAATACTACAACTCCTCCTTAACTCACTCTGAATTTCACCTCCTTCCACCTGTTACTCTAAATTCTCAACCCCCCTTCCCCTTGATTTTTAGACTGTCTCTGTTCCTAAATGACTGTCTTTATTAATTCTTCTAATCTTTACTCTGTAGGTTTACTACACTTTCTTTACAGTCCTGTTTTCCTCTTACTATATATCAACAGACTTTTCCTTTAAAGTGTATCTCCCTCTAAAACCTTTACATTCACCTCAAGTTCCAGTACTTATCCCTTACAGCTCATATAATGCTAGTTTCC
The DNA here is from genome assembly GCA_011038615.1 of Limnodynastes dumerilii. Taxonomy (NCBI): domain Eukaryota; kingdom Metazoa; phylum Chordata; class Amphibia; order Anura; family Limnodynastidae; genus Limnodynastes; species Limnodynastes dumerilii. The sequence continues at coordinate 18,451 of WWET01007651.1, read as the reverse complement.
CCTCTCAATAAGTTATTTCTATTGACCTCAAACTCCTACCAGCCGCACTAACTCCCCTTTTTCTGACACACTTTTACCCCATTCTCCAATCTTCCGATGTTTCCTCTTATTATAGTCTCTCTTTCTTCTTCCGATAACTCACTGTCACCTCTGTACACCTGCTGTCACCTTCAGCTCCTCACTCAAATTCTATGTCACCTCCGATCTCCTGCTGCCCCCTTTTTTTGCCTGCTGTCACCTTTGGCTCCTCACTTGATCTCTCCATCTCCTCTGTTCACCCGCTGTCTCCTCTGCGCACCTGCTGTCACTTTCGCCTCCTCACACAATCTCTCCGTCATCTCCGATCACCCGCTGTCTCCTCTGTGCACCTGCTGTCACTTTCGGCTCCTCACACAATCTCTCTGTCACCTCAGACCACCCGCTGTCTCTTCTGCGCACCTGCTGTCACCTTCGGCTCCTCACACAAATTCTCTGTCACCTCCGATCTCCTGCTGCCTCCTTTGTTCACCTGCTGTCACCTTTGGCTCCTCACTCGATCTCTCCGTCTCCTCTGTTCACCCGCTGTCTCCTCTGCGCACCTGCTGTCCTTTTCTCTCACCGACGCCTTCACTGTTTCTAATCTCTCACCGACTCTTTTCTTGTCTCAATCATCTCCGGCTCCTCTCTCCCTTAAACAACTGTCTTCCCACTGCTTCTGACTCCCTCAATCACCTCCGGCTTCTCTCTCCCTTAAACGACTGCCTTCTCAATGCTCCTGACTCCCCGACACTTCTCCCCAGTCTCTCTCTGTGTAACAAGATCTCCGATCTCCACAGGCTCTCCGATAATCTCCTATTCTCCCTCTCCGTTCACAATTTGCCTCACTCCCTATACTCTTATCCTCTCTCTCTCTCACCTCACCTCACACTAACTGCCAACCCCAACTGACTAACTATTTTTTTCTTCTTTTTTCAAGCAACCAACCTCGCGCGTCCTCACTATCCTTTATTCACTTGCCTGCAGCAAGTGGAAAAAATACCCTTGCATTGGGGTGTTACACCATGTCATACATTACTGTTAGTAACATAAAGGAGACAAGAACAACACAGTAAGGGTTTGTACAGTCTGTTAATATATCTGGATAGTATATATCTGGATAGTTGAATAGAGTTTGCTGCACAACTTATGACTATCTAGGTCCTAAAAAAGAAACTATCTTCTTTATATGCATAACCCCTAGATTCTAGGGGTTATACACATAAAGAAAATATTTTCTTTTTTCAGTATTCAGGTCCTCATTTCACTGTGTGCTCCTAAATAGATCAAAATCAAAACACAACCATCCCCATTTAACCAATGTAACCGTAACCATGCTTTGTTACATTGCTTGGCTACCTTTAATGTCAAAAACCATGAAGAGGCTAGGGAAAATATGTGGGGAAAAATAACTCTTACAAAGAAACAACATGCATAACAATATTATAAAATGATCATCACACAAATCAATTGTGTTAAATATAACATTAAATAGCACAGTATAATGGGTTATTTTCTTAAACACATATATACAAAATATATAAAATAACACTAACCTTATGCAGTGCCATTTTTCTTTTTTAATGTCAATATATCATATACTTAATATTGAAATGTCTTTCAGCTATTTATGTCTATATGTAAATGTTACATTTCATTCTCATACCCTCAGTCTGTAAACTAGAATTTACACTATAAATATATTTCAAAACAAGTTCCAGACAAATCAATATGGGATAGGGTCACCTTTGAAAAGTTTTCTTTTCTATACACTCGTAAGATCTCTTTTCTTTTCTATATATAAGACCAAGGTAAAAATGAAGCGTCTTTTCTGTCACATCCGAGTAGCCCAGCTGAGCACAAAATGATTTGGTTTTTAGAGCTCAATAAGTGTTGTCAAACATGTGAGAAACATAACCTTTGTCTTTAACTTATCCCTATAGAGTGATAAAGCTTTTATGGAGTTAGGGTGCTTTTATATTGCGTACCATTCCTGGAACATGAAGCTCATTAGAAATATTTGTGCCCTGTTAGTAGTTTAAATACTTTTTTGTTATTTAATTGTTTTTTTTTTATATTGTTGCTTTAAGGTATGAAAGAAGGAAATTGTGTGTTTATGCCTTTGATTTTTTTTTAATTCTTTTTATGTTAATAATGAATAATTATTGACAAGATTAAAATTTCAGATTTCTGTGTAATTGGATTAAAGATGTGTATATCTTCTAGAGCTTGGCTTTTCCACCCACAGGTAGACAATTAAAAATCAGGGTCAGGGACAGGATTTGATGGGCAAGATAGCATTTAATTTTGATGTTTCTCTTTCTTCTTGTGATTACATTATCGAAAATGATAAGCAATTCAGATGCAATATTTTTCCAAAACTGAGGATAAAATTATTTAAATTAAAGGAAATATTCCTGTATAAATAAAAAGATTATAAAAATTAAAATATTAGAGTATAAGGTATTTCACTGAAAGAATAGCCCATTCTAATAATTTAAAATTCCTCCAAAATCTACAGTTTCTAATGCAGAAAGGTTAAAAGTAAAACATGACACTTCCTGGCAAAAAAATATACAGCCCTATATTAAAAATCAGTTTTTTAGTAACTGAGTGAGCTTGGGAACATTAGAAATCTGTCTGTATTTCCCTATATAAGAGAAGATGCCAGGATGGCATCTCCCTTGAAAAAAAAGGTTACCAAAAGAAGAGGAAAAAAGCCTGCAAACAAAAAGTTTAAAAAAGAACACATTTGAACTAGGGTGGAGAATTTTTAATTTATCTAATGAGATTTTGGACCGGATTCAGAGATTGAAAATAAGAGAGGAAAGTTACATCTGGGCAAAACCATGTTGATTTCAGGAGCAGTCAAGTTAACTGTCTTCTATGCATGCAGGGATATATCTTTGAATTGTTTACTGCACACAGATACTGACCAGCTTTACTATCACACTGTTATTTAGACTTGGGATAGGAAACATCACCTCTCAACTCTAATACTGTTTGCAACAGATGAAATATGACTCCCCTGCAATCAACATGGTTTAGCCCAGGAGTAACTTTTCTCTTTTGATCTCAAGCTCCTTCTTAAGTCTGGCCCTTTGTCAGTAAGTCATATAAAATAATTATTTACAGCTTTGCCCCCTCTTGTGCTCCCAGTCATTTTAATCAAATGATTAATTTACAAATATATATTAAAAAAACTTAACTCTGAAGAGACATTTTATTTAACCAGGAAACATGTCTCTTCTAAAATGTTGTCTGATTCCTGGTAAGACCAAACCATTGATTTTTTTCATTATTCATTTTTTTGGGGTTATGAGGAAGCTGGCAAAGGGGGTGGGACTGTAATTTTAGATTGTGGGAAATATTTTTTACAAGGACAAGATGTTCAGACTTGATCCTTCAATTAGATCCAAACCTACATTTCCATTACGTTTCATCACCTAGCGTATTTACGCTAGCGTATTTTCTATGCACTCCCCTCAATCATACGTACTTTGGCCGTTTTACGCTGCCCAAAGCCTACCTAAACTTTTCAAAGCGTAACTATTGACATGCGTAGAGGCTTAACCTATGTGAGTGTCTAAGCACAACCATACTGTACGATTTAAATGTCTCACCCCGCCTTCGAAGCATAATTATGGGTGTAGTATGGCTGTCACGCCGCTTCGTTCAGAGTTACATGGCGTAACATCTGCCATGCACATGCGCAGTACATACAAACAGCGTTTGTACGTCACCGGCTAGCGTAAATACGCTAACGTGCTTAGTTTAGGATCTGCCCCATTGGACTTTATCCAGAATTCCACAAAGCGATTTCACATATGCACATGCAGCGTTCTTCCAGTACGTATCTGGATCCTGAGGATCTTAAGTTCTGGAAAGTCAGTCTTTCCAACGGCATGGCTAGGTCAGCTTCTACCTACTGGGATCAATTTACATTTTTGAGCCTGCAACATTGACTTGAATGATAGGTGGATAGGTTGATCAAAAATATCATGTTAATATTTTTTTTTATTTTGTTTTAGGTTGATGAAAAATTTTCCTCAATAACACAAAACAGATCACTAATTGTCAGTATTACTGAACAGCCATATCGATTTTAAGAGAAAACAATGTCTATTAACACAAAGGATACATCTATATTAGGTTTCAGATTGCATCCCAGTGTTGTCTAAATTTATAGATCATGAAAGAAATATAAAGCATAAGGAGTGGGCTGTGAATAGGTCATTAAAATAGCTTCATAAACAGTAACCATTATTTCTCCTTAGGGTAAATTTCTATTGTTAAGCCAATGCCCCAGTTTATACTAAAAACACATAACATAGTCCAGGAACATGGCATCAGCTGTGAGAAGTGAAGTGTAATAAAATGCTGCTGCTTCTGATCGGACTCAGGTGGAATCTGAGATTAGTCAGATAAAGGTGATCTAGTAGCAATTATGTGCACCATGCTGCAATCATATTGCGGGAACAGATATGGATGCAATCTATATTCCATACCAGACAGACACACACTATGGTTCACTTTGTCAGAACCCCATTAACCTACCCAGAAACCCATGTAAATACAGATATCATTTCCCTGCCCTCATTACCAGAGATTTCAGGAAGGCTTAAGGTCAGTTAGCATTTAGAATGGAAATACTGATGCTGATTTTATTTTTTAATCATCTTTACAATAATCCAAAATTTCAAATGAATCTTTATGATAGTATTTATATCTGAACAAAAACCTGTAGTTTAGAATGTTGTTTAAATGTTAATTACATACAGGCCAAATATGTCTTAATGATGTTTTAAGAAATTTTATGCAACTGATGTTTTACAGATATACAAATTTTTTTCACCTTTCAAAAGTAATTTAAAATATTGGTATTAAAGTCTTACATGACAAAGTAACATTGGTTAGGATCCTGACTACTGACGCATTTCATACATATGGAGGTCTGTAAATCCACATGCAAGAGGGGAGTGAATTCACCTGTCACTCCCCAATCACGTGCAGAATTCTGGACACATGAGTGCCTGCCTTAAAAACTCTGCACGGATCCGCATCTGTCTGAAAGCAGATCCATACGTATCTTCCTCCTGCTGCCCATTACCTTCATCTGCATGCCTATTCCTACCTCTCTGGGCATGCTGAAATAAAAACACAGACAACTGAAATGGTGTAAAAAGGGTCATACTTTTATTTATTAGAATTAGCTAAATTGAATTGGCTATAAAATTTAGGGTAGAGTGAGGTGGCCTAATAGGTGGAGTGTCACCTCAGGAATCTTAAAGCAATGACATTGGTTATCGATAAAGGTGCCCCCTTCCTCCAACCTGCACACCTCATCTTATCTGAGGAGATGGACCAGGGTCCCGTTATGGAACAGGCAACCTAGTATTCACTAGTATGGTGCACTTTTTTGTAACATATAGCTCTCGCTATATGTTTTCTGTGCCCAAGTTTTATGGTGACACCACCACCTCTAATGCCAGCCTATACCCCGTCTGAAAGGAGAATTTGACATGTCAGTAGTATGCATCCTATCACATATGGGAGATAGGGAGGGAAACAAGTTTCAAAAGAGAGAGAAATTTCTGTCAGAAGAAACAATTTATAATCTTTGTCACCTGACCTAACCCCACCCTAAAAACACCAACCAATCCCCATCTATCCTCATTTTCTAG
>WWET01007650.1:27093-48436 GCA_011038615.1 Limnodynastes dumerilii | reverse complement strand
ATAAATGCGTGCAGTGTATATATAAATGTGTGCTGTGTATATATAAATGTGTGCAGTGTAGACATGCATTATATAACACTATGTGTCAGCACACACATAGAAAGGAGGTTTAGTTCACAGTATAGGTATTGGGTTATCTCACCTGCCCAGCGTCTTGGGGCACCAGACCTGTCTTTTGTTCCTTTATGTTACACATAACTGAACATTATTTGGTTTGCTGAGTCTTGTGAATGTGACATGTTGTGTGATGAGAATAACTCCTCTGCTGTTCTGCTCCCTTCATATCCGCGTGTAGACAGCTCCGCTGTGGTCTCCTCTCTGATGGAGCTGCTCATGAAGCTGTTTGAGAAGATGATCGAGGTCAAGTCGCCGTTCCACCTAACTCTCCTGAACGTTTGCTTTTCCAACCTGAAAGCTTCAAAGACTCCAAACGCTTCCCGAAATTCAATTGGGTTTTACCTGAGTCAGAGGAAAGAGCCAGTGAGTGATGCCAGCCAGGTAGCCTTTCATCAGTCACGGGTAGTAGCAGACTTTACCATCAAATTCTACACAGAAGAACCTTATTCCTAAGCATACCTGTGTCTACTGGCCCCCTTATCTGGGTCTTTCCCTCCCCAGTGAGGACAGAGCAGAATGCTGTTAGGTGTTGCTATGGGAGACCGCTACATCAACAGCCGCTGATTAATGTGCACATAGATCGTTCTAAAATCAGCGCAGTCACCGTCTGATTTTTTTATATACTGCGCAGTGCGTGACCCAATCAAAAAACATGTTGCGACCCATCCATACTTAAGCAGGATACACAATGCGTTACATTTGAGGAGATGCGATATATTTTACTGACGTTACCAACTACTTATATCCTGATAAATATTCAAACTCCTGTATATACACTGACACGATTTACCGGCTAAATCCGTGATTTTCTTCCTCCATAACCCTCTGCTCTAAAATAAAATCAGAATAATCACACCCAAAATCATTGGGCAGAAGGTCGAGACAGCGCACACACTAATATTAAAAAGGATCTATGGGCGCTATAAATAACAAATGAATAAAACAGCTGCCGACTCTGGAGGTTGTGCAAAGACTCGCTAATGGGGAACTAGAGTCCGCCACAATACACCATAAAAAAAAGATAAAGACGGTGCTGGAATCGGCTGTAATGATACTAAATACCGGCAACTTTAAAGTATCACAATATCATTATTAAAACACATAACCATCAATAAAAACAATAGCAAGAAAAATGGCTGCGCTTCTATCCAACAAATTAAATATGTGCAAGTGTCTATAAATATCGGGGTGCAGCCAAGGACCAAAGTGACCACTATGTAAATACAAGGAACAAAAGAGGTCCGGCGCTCCAAACATACATTAAATAACGCTATGTGTCAGCACATAAATAAAAAGGAGGTTTAGTTCACAATATAGCTATATTGGGTTCAAGGCACCTCCTGTAGGTGAGTCCCTATCCATTTGCTATATGTGTACACAGGAGGTCTCTGCTAAGACATGTTTGGGGAGTGGTCAGACTGCAGCGGCCATGTTTGGGGAGTGGTCAGACTGCAGCGGCCATGTTTGGGGAGGGGTCAGAATCCCAAATACACTTGCACATATTTAATTTGTTGGATAGAAGCGCAGCCATTTTTCTTGCTACTGTTTAGTTTTATTTGGGAGTCTGACCACTCCCCAAACATGGGACTCACCTACAGGAGGTGCCTTGACGCTGGGCAGGTGATAACCCAATATAGCTATATTGTGACCTAAACCTCCTTTTTATGTATGTGCAGACACATAGCGTTATTTAATGTATGTTTGGAGCGCCGGACCTCTTTTGTTCCTTGTATCAATAAAAACAAGACTTTACAAGGAAAACGATATTTTAGGTGAGTGATTTGATATCAGTTTCAATGTTACGGTATTACTTTCCAATAAGCATACCAATAATTGATTGCCGCCTCAATAGTAAATATATTACTTGATAATTATCTTAAGAAATATACGTCTATTAACAGTATTCCTTCAACTGCAGGGATGTTCATATAGGTATAATTATCCAGGCAGGTCCCAGTACTCCCCGTTATGTGATACGTTAAAGTTGTCGGCATTTAGTGTTATTACAGCCAATTCTAGTTGTAGAGCGCACACACTGATAGTTTGGACAGACCTCATGACATTGATCAGTGATATCAGGATTTACGAAATTCAAACGATCCGATACTCCGTCTAACGATTGCCCCATACACACTGGCTGCTGCTTATCATATCAGCTTTAGGAGGGGCTGGTCTGAGTTTGCGAGGGGGCGTTACCTCTTAATCAGGTTACATTATGGGCGTTGCTGCTCTCCGTGTAACCGTCCGGGAATTGCTGAGTACTTGAGGCGCAGTCATTGATATGAGTAGATATTGGCCCGTATTCAGAGTGCCGGATGTATAACATACACGTCCGGTGTTTAGCGATTTTTACTACTGCGCATGCGTAGTTATTTTTTAACGTCATCTACGTATCTTTTTCTTACGTAGATTGCGTAAATGCGGTCTGAAATCTACATAAGATAAAGATACGTGGATCACGTTAAAAAATGACGACGCATGCGCAGTAGTAAAACTCGCTAAACACCGGACGTGTATGTTATACGTCCGGCACTCTGAGGACGGGCCATTATGTGCACACACAAAGATTTGATAGTGCGGACCAGAGCTAGTCCAATCTTTTGGATGTGGGTCTGATCATATCTCGGTAGTGGAACCAGCTCACTTAAACTATTAATTGATGATAAAAAAAAATAACAAATGACTTGTTTTAGTTTTTTTGAATTCTCTAAAGTAAATGAATTACAGGTAAAACCGGATTCAGATGTCAAACGTAATCTTACACCCTGTACAAGACCAGTAATCTCTTCATCCGCTGATCATCACGTCTCACTGTCTGTCCCCGAGAACATCGACATGGACGTCTTCAGCCAGCTCCCTGAGGACATCCGGAAAGAGATTCTCTGCAGCCAACCCCCCGGAAGATCGCACACAAGCAGCCAACCCTCCGCCTCTAAGGGAATACAGCATTACTTTACTACAGCAAACACAGAGAGTCCGCACACATCGGGATACGACCGGAGACGTTCTCTGTCTAAAGAGACAGACATCGCCATTGAATGTACCAGTAGTGAGAGTCGCATGAAATCCCCTGTCCGGGCTTCTCGTGTCGCACTCAGCCAGAGCACGGGCATCGGGGCGGCCATGGAATGCACAGACGCACAGGGCGACGCCGTACCTTTGTTTCCTAAAAGCGTTGATCTGAATGTGTATTCCCAGCTCCCGGTAGAGCTGCAGAAGGAACTTATGACCGAGTGGAAGCACCAAAAGCTCACTCCCAAAATCTCGGTCAAGAAGTCACAGGAGAAAGTAAAGACCCCTAAAGGTCGAAGGTCGCACGCGGTGGCGGCAAAACCAAACAACTTGCTGAAGTATTTTAAGCCGGGCTAGATGTTCACGGCCTGCGAGACTCACTGCTGTGTCTATGAGACTCATTGCTTTATGCCTGGAAGAAGAAAGTGTATGGATACATAGAAAAAAGACTATTTTTCTTCTCAAAAAATGTTATAGCTCTTAGCGGTGTGTAAAGTATTAATGTTATGTGGAAACGATTGTAAATAAATAATATTTAATAAAAAATAAAAAACAGCTATAAAGCGCTTGAGATGAAGTGACAGTAACTGCAATATTCTGAAATGATTTTGGGAACTTCCCCCTCTTGCTCCTGTACCAGGCTAAACAGCAGCTGCTCGCCTGTGACATTAAACACGGGGGATGCGGTGGCCGCTCCAAGTGGCCATATTTCAAATATGATGCAGCTACCACCTGTATCATGTTAGGGCTTAAGGGGAGGGTTAGGCTGCGGAGCATAACGCGTTAGGTTTAGGGGTGAATTAGGTTAGGGTTAGGCTGCGGAGCATAACGCGTTAGGTTTAGGGTTAAAAAAGGGGAAGGTTAGGCTGGGGTTGAAGAAGAAGTTAAAGGTTAAAGTTAGGCTGCGGAGCATGACGCGTTAGATTTAGAGTTGAAGAAGGGGAAGGTTAAGGTTAGGCTATGGAGTATTAGGTTTAGGGTTGAAGAAGGGGAAGGTTAGGGTTAGGCTGCGGAGCATGACGCGTTAGGGTTGAAGAACGGGAAGGTTAGGGTTAGGCTGTGGAGCATGACACTTTAGGGTTAAAGAAGGGGAAGGTTAGGGTTAGGCTGCGGAGCATGGTGCATTAGGTTTAGGGTTGAAGAAGAAGGTTAGGGTTAGGCTGTGGAGCATGACATGTTAGGGTTGAAGAAGAAGGTAAAGGTTAGGGTTAGGCTGTGGAGCATGACGCGTTAGATTTAGGGTTGAAGAAGGTAAAGGTTAGGGTTAGGCTGTGGAGCATGACGCGTTAGGGTTGAAGAAGAAGGTAAAGGTTAGGCTGCAGAGCATGATGCGTTAGGTTTAGGATTGAAGAAGGGGAAGGTTAGGGTTAGGCTGCGGAGCATGGTGCATTAGGTTTAGGGTTGAAGAAAAAGGTTAGGCTTAGGCTGTGGAGCATGACGCGTTAGATTTAGGGGTGAAGAAGGGAAGGTTAGGGTTAGGCTGTGGAGCATGGCATGTTAGGTTTAGGGTTGAAGATAAAGGTTAGGGTTAGGCTGTGGAGCATGACGTGTTAGGTTTAGGATTGAAGAAGGGGAAGGTTAGGGTTAGGCGGTGGGAAAGGGACGGTTAGGATAGGGCTAAGGAGAGGGTTTGTTGAAACACTGGCCCGTATTCAGAGTACCGGACATATAACATATATGTCCGGTGTTTAGCGATTTTTACTCTTTCAGAAGCATTTCCGCAATCTACATAAGAAAAAGATACGTAGATTACATTAAAAAATGACCACACATAAAAATCGCGAAACACCAGACATATATGTTACACGTCCGGCACTCTGAATATGGGCCACTATCCTCTCAGCAGATGACTCTTCACTATTCCAGGAGTCGCATCATTGTCGCTTTATAAAATGCAGACCGCGGCAATTCCAGGTTCAGCTTCGCACGTTGGTCTTTATAAATGAAGACTATCAGACCGGAGAACCACACTCCGGTATTATGAACGGTCATATAATGTGCTCAGGGAAGCTCGTTCCACTCTCCACCCCATTAGGGAATACACTTATAATAGAGTCTGATGAGAGTTTGGAGGTGCAGTTCTGAACAGCTCCGCTGCTTGGTGAGGGGGACTACAGACAAATGGAAGCTTCTCCTGCAGCATACGATAATCCGGGCGGTCTCCCCATTATGCACCCATCCTAATAGGATCAGAAGGACTGGGAGAGGAGGAAGAGCCCAGCTGAACACCAATTCACAGAGATGGAGCTGACCCGTCTTATTGTACTGCATGTCCTGGCTTTGGCGGCTATAGGTCTTTATGTAAATATATAGGCAAATTAAAATGTGCTCCAAGCTAAAGAACCAACATGCTTTCTTAGGGTTATTAGGGATTCATCTCAGCCTCTTGTGTATTATCACCACTTATTATTATCAGTGTCCGAGCAATTTTTTTGAACCCGGTTTGCTCAAGGCCGCCATCAGGGGGACACAGTTGGCGCTGCAGTCCTGGGCCCAGAGCTGATGGGGGCCGCCATTATTAGTGGGCCAATGCCTGCGCACTGGCCAGCTGCTAACGCAGGTCCGTGGGGGCCCGCCCCCTATGTGGCGTCATCGATGATGTCACATAGAGGGTGTGGCTCCACAGATGTGTCCTGGGTCCCACAACTTCTGACAGTGGCCCTGGGTTTGCTCCCTACAGCTGGGAAAACATTTATCCAGCTCCCGTCCAATCCTCTCACCGTCCAGTTGGTCAGACGAGGGACGAGGGTGTCTGCTCACATGACCACTCGCTACAGCCAATCCTGGTCGCATTCCGAATGCGTAGGTAGCCAGTGCGATCGTGCTGCGCACGTGTGCACATAGCTGTAACGCTTCGGAATGTAGGACGATCAGTGCTGGATTCTGTGCTGCTCTCCGACAGTAGGGTGTGATGCGCCCCCGTGCGTATAGCTTATACGTATAATGGATGGGTGGGGGGTATTTTAATCGTACAGTAAGAGATCCTGCATTATGCACAGGGGCGTGTGTGGAAGAGTTCTGGGCAAGGACGCTTCGTACGTGCAAGTATTTTCACCTTGTACGCACGAAATGTATGATCGCGGAGACTTACAAGCGCTGTGCCTATTACGTAACCGCTAAATCAGCAAAAAAAAATGTAAAAAAATCCCCAAAAATTGTGGCGACATATAGATTTAAATAGTATGTGTATATAAGTTACATTATGGATAATAATAAATGCTTCCACTTAAAATAAGTAAAAATATTTGAGAAACTAGTTCTCATAGCATGCCTGTATAAATGGAGTGTGACTTTTTTTTTGCCCTTCAGAAAAATGGCTGACCCTGGCTTTATAGGGAGTCACATGACACAAGAGAAGCCTTGGCTTACTTCCTGGCAGCTTGCCTATGCTGTGTGATTATGCAGCAAGCTGCCAAGGTCCTAGATCAAAGTACATAGGAGGAGATCAGGGCAGTGGTGACGGCAGCCTTCCCCTCACCTCCAGGACAAACGGTAAGATCCTGCCAAAGGGGAGAGATTAACCCCTGTCACCCCCAGCACTGCACTGCATGCTTACATGTGAGTGTGCCATCATTACACATGTAGTACACATGTAAGGTACAATATTATTCATAAATACAATGATTTCTAGCATTATTTAATTTCCTAATACCAATTGTACAGAAGATAAGATTTAAATTATTATATTATTAAAACCTTTATATTATACATTTAGTCACAATTTTTTATTGAATTTAATGTAATTTAATGTAACTGTTAAGTCTTCTACATACATGTCCAGGACAGTACAGCTTATAAAGTCCTAGTACAATTCCGTAATGGATTTCCCTCATTGCATTTATTTTTCCTCTATTCTTAACACTACGGGGTTGCCGACTCTTCCTGAATATCCGGGAGACTCACGAAATTTGGACATTTCTGCGAGTCAATCACTACAGCCATTCCTAGTGTTTCTAGGGATGGGCAGGACTTGATGGCGTCATTTTCATCTTCCCGCCTACGCCTAGGAACACTATGAATTGCAGTGCTGATGGACAGGGGAGGGGTTTTAGGAAACTATTTGCATAAATCGCACCACTAAGCTCCTCCCCTTTACCGCCAGAGCTTATCTCTGAAATCTCCCATAGGGCCGCTTAAGGGGTGGAGGATTAAACATAAGTGCTTTGGAACGCCAATACTGTACGATGAATCTTCCTATGCCCACTGTACAATGACCATTTCTGTTACCTGTTCCCAGTAGCAGATAGGTTAGGCTGCGGGGAGGGAGGGTTAATGTTAGGCTGCTGGAAGGAGAAGTTTAGCGTGATGCATTCTACATGCAGGCGTCTCACGAAAGCGTTCCCGTCGCCGCTCTACAGTCGGCATGCGGTTCATCGCAATTGAGCTGTTCTTAACGGCGAAACGCACCCCTGTGGCATCTTAAGCCAAACGTAAATGAAATATAAAAATCAGGATTACCAATCCAATAGATAAAGATAAGAGAAAGGGGTGTGGTGCTGTGCTAGGGGCCACACAGTCTATGGGCTGGATTCTGAAAGACCGCGTATACGCAATCTACTCTGCAACAAGAAACGTAGATGACGTTAGAAAATTACTGCACATGCGCAGTAACACATATCGGAAAACTCCAGGCGCATGAGCTCTGAATCCAGCCCTATGGGGCTGATTCAGAGATACGATTTCCACGGCACTTAGGAGCGTATATTTAGGATCTTAGAAAATTCGCAGCAATGCGCATGCGTAGTAATAGTGCAACGCCGTCTACGTAGCTGTTAGGAGCGTAAATTCGCTAAGAGCGTAAGTTTGAATCGATCGCAAGCACTTAAGATCTTAAGTGCTACGAGAGTTTAAGATCTGAAGGATTTGCATGGAAACGGGCGGGGGGAGGCAGGGAGATGAGGGAAAGTGGGCGCGGGCTGACACTTAGGATCGTAAATAAACGCTACTACTTCCCTTAAGATCTCAAATGACAGCGCAGAGTTAGGGTTAGTCAATGGTGGTCTAACTTTAAGATCCGCCGCTGTTTGCAAGGGGAGTGACTGTTTTGCCGTGGGCTGTAACCTGCTAAGATCTTTGCTAAGGTGCGTATATTTGCCATCTTTTTGCAATCGCATCTCTGAATCCAGCCCTATATCTCCACAAAAATTTTTTTTTTATATGCATATAAACATATATAAAAATGTATAGGCGCTTGCTACAATAAAAGAAATGTAATACATAATCAAACCAATAGTAATAAAATGGCACACCAATGATTAATCAGTAAAAGAGGAAGAACACTAGATATAGATGGCAAAATTAGCAGTTACCCACTGGCTTAGTGCGTCCGCTAATGCCAGAAATATAAAGTCCAAAGACAATTGTAATCCAAATCTTCAGTCCAAATGTAAATACTGTTGCAATAATTGTTCAGAGTAATTCCGTCCTAGACTGGATGTCAGGTAGAGTGTAATGAGAAACAGAGTGTGTTGTAACAGCCGTTGTTGGCTAGGAAGCAGTACAAACAGTCTATGGCTAACGCTGGGCCAAAGGGGGAGGGACTAGCGTCTCCTGTGCTCACGGCTTCACGGGTAAACCTACAGATTTCAGGAGCACGGGCGTCCAGACGGTTAGCAGAGGCATTCAGAACAGGGACAGCTGGAGACGGAGATAGGTCCGATAGGCAAAAGGAAGTCCAATAGGATGGAAGCATAAGTGCCAGAGGGTAAAACAGTCCACTGTAAACCGTATAGTCCAGAACTCAATAGATCAATTGGTGTAACGCATCAAGTCAGCAAAAGCAAACTACCTGACGCGTTTCATGGCTCAAAAGCCACTTCATCAGAGCTTGTGAAATGAAATATAATGACAGTTGTAGAACTTTTATTTTTTCATTTAAAGATGGACGTTAAGAAGATGGCGGATGAAGTGGCGCACAAGATCTTATCGTACAGTACGGACACTTCCGGCTGGAAAGTTTTAAAAACCACAGTAAGTGAATTTCAAAAGGCTTGAAGCCAAAACCTCGTTATCGGTTATTAAACAATAATCCATGAAAACCGTGTGCTCCCTTATAGAAAAACATCACCGTGTCGTGGAAACCGTCCAATGAACACTCAGGAAATATGTAAGTAACGAGACGCCAGTTATGTAAAGGAGAACGGAATTGAAAAATTGATTGGGGGGGGCACGCTTCAGAGGAAACGCAGTGTTAGAACGCGGGGGCTGCGCTGACACCAGAGGGGAACCGGTTCCCAGGAAATGTCAGCACTGATTCAGCACAACATTGTAAACATGGGACCTGATTCACACCGAAGGCACTAGGCCATAGTGCCCCTGGGTACCTAAACACGGGGGGGTTCGGGACAGGATGAGTAAGTGAGGTGCGGATCGGTCTGCATCTAACTCACTGGTTAGGGCTATGCTTAGGATAAACACAGGGATATCCGAAATCTTGAAAGAAATATTTAAAGCTCAGTGAGGGTCAGTGTTATTACGGGTTTATAAAAAAATAAAAATGATAATATATCAGTGTTGTCGATTTTCTATTTCTTCCCTTCGGAAGATCTCAGAGGGAAGAGAGAGATGTCGGTAAGCGGCGAGGCTTGATGACAGGTTTTATGCAAATGAGGTCTTGAAGCCCCACCCTTACCCGATCAATACTACTATTCATAGTGGACCGTAATCATAACTAAGTACGTCTGCAGACATCCGTGTATGGGTTTGGGTGCTGAATACTTAAGGTAGGGTCTTTGCTGGCGGATCTGCCATCTGCACATAGGAGAATGGGGGAGTGTCCAGGGGGAGTGCCCCGCCCTCCTACATACGGACTTGTGAATCACACATTCCGTACGATAGCCTCTGCAGCGGTACGGAATTACAGGATATGTCTGAACACGGTCCACTGTTACTGAGGGATGAGTCGGAGATTGATTATGCAAATTACGTCATCAAGCCCCTCCTATT
This sequence comes from Limnodynastes dumerilii, assembly GCA_011038615.1. Lineage (NCBI taxonomy): Eukaryota > Metazoa > Chordata > Amphibia > Anura > Limnodynastidae > Limnodynastes > Limnodynastes dumerilii. The sequence goes on along the minus strand of WWET01007650.1, from coordinate 38,362 downwards.
AACGCTAAGAATTACAGTATTGACAGGCAGTGGGGCGGGACTTGAGGCCATGATTTGTATAAAGTCACGGTCTCACGTCTCTTGGGACACCAGGAGCAATGGCCAAATTTTGGGAGTCTCCTGAAAATTCCAGGAGAGTCAGCAACCCTGTAATTGATCTATTATATTGGCTCCATCTTTCCACCTCCAATTAGAATGCATGATTCTGTAGGAGGTGCTTATCGCCCTATGTCAATCAATACATATCATTTCCATTATTCTCTGTCTAGAGATGACTGAACTTTTTTTTTTACTTGAAAATCCAGATATCGCGGAGAGGGAATTATCGAAGAAGTCCCTGAAAAAGTCATTCCATTCATGTACCTTGCCGAATACCGGTCCAAGTGGGACAAAGCGCTGAAATCATATTGCATTGTGGAAGAGATAGATGAGGTAATGCATTCATCAGAGAAACAGGACATAGAGAGAGCATTCTAGTGACAACTATACAATGCAGAGAGCATACTAGTGACTGCTATACAATACAGAGAGCATACTAGTGACCTCTATACAATACAGAGAGCATACTAGTGACCACTATACAATACAGAGAGCATTCTAGTGACAACTATACAATGCAGGGAGCATACTAGTGACCACTCTACAATACAGAGAGCATACTAGTGACCACTCTACAATACAGAGAGCATTCTAGTGACTACTATACAATACAGAGAGCATACTAGTGACCACTATACAATACAGAGAGCATTCTAGTGACCACTCTACAATAAAGAGAGCATTCTAGTGACCAATATGTAATACAGAGCATTCTAGTGACCAATATATAATACAGAGAGCATTCTAGTGACCACTATACAATACAGGGAGCATTCTAGTGACCACTATAAAATACAGAGAGCATTCTAGTGACCACTATACAATACAGGGAGCATTCTAGTGACCACTATACAATACAGAGAGCATTCTAGTGACCAATATACAATACAGGGAGCATTCTAGTGACCACTATACAATACAGAGAGCATTCTAGTGACCAATATACAATACAGGGAGCATTCTAATGACCACTATAATACAAAGAGCATTCTAGTGACCACTATACAATACAGGGAGCATTCTAGTGGCCACTACACAATACAGAGAGCATTCTAGTGACCACTGTACAATACAGGGAGCATTCTAATGACTACCATTCCATACAGGGAGCATTCTAGTAACCACTCTACAATACAGGGAGCATTCTAGTGACCACTATACAATACAGGGAGAATTCTAGTGACCTCTATACATTACAGAGAGCATTCTATTGATCACTCTACAATACAGAGAGCATTCTAGTGACCACTATACAATACAGGGATCATTCTCGTGACCACTATACAATACAGAGAGCATACTAGTGACCGCTATACAATACAGAGAGCATTCTAGTGACCACCATACACCAAGATATCATAAACTACCACAAACCATTACACAGGAATTGGAATTTCATGTTAATATTTCAATGAAAACAGTTTTTTCCCAAAACGTACTATAATGAATCTATTTTTCATTTTGAAGGACACGGTGATCTGCCAGAGCATCGCGCACGGTTATGGTATGGGCATTATCTCATCCAGAGAGTTTGTGGACCTCGTTCACATCAAGAGGTACGATGGAGGAGTGATCACCACTAATTGTAAGTGTTGCCGCCTCTTCAATTGGCTGTGATAGAGTTTATCTTTGCAGAGGACTACAAACCGACCAATCACAGTAGTTCTCTCACAAGTAACCTGCCCCAGTCATAGGACCCCTCTCCCCCCAGGTGTCATAGAGGAACGAACAAACCTGTACTTTTATAACTGGTCGGCTAATAATAATATAACTGTAGCAATGACCTAGGACTGGATCCTGATTGAATGGGGACCTCCGGCTGCAGGGGTGTGATCCTAATTTTCATAAGGGGGAGGGGAGAACACCACTCATGCACTTATGCCTTTCCGTGGGCAGAACCCTACCTTAATATTTACCCGCCGGCTCTATTTCAAGTGACCACTCATACGAGACACTCCTGGGGGGTGGGATTAGGCATGCAGAATTCTTAAGGAAGGGGCCGGGCCGGTGCTAGGTCTCTGGGCACCCTCCCTCTCTTAATAATGTATTAACCCTTCCTTTCCTGTAGTTTACACTAAACTAAGTCACCGTAGCTGTGCTGGACCTTCTGTCTGGCTGAGCAGTGATGATTCCTTCCCCGCTGCTCAGGACCCAACAGCTCTGAGACTGAGATCCTTCTCTCAGGAGTGCAGCGCCCCCTCACGTTTTGCGCACTCACTGCACTCCTGGGAGAAAGAAGTCATCCCCTGTAAGAGCTGCAGCGTTGATGAGCAGAGGGAAGGGGAGATGAGACCTCTAGAGCCCGCTGCCCCACTGCAGTGCTACCACAGTATATGTTCTCCTCTCTGCCGACGCCCTAGGTAGCGCCCAGCCTGGGTGGGAAAATCAATTCCACACATAGAAATGCCAGAGGGGAGTGACCACAATCATGCGTGCAGAGTTTAGCATAGCCAAATCCGTACATAAGCCTCTATAATGAAGTCTAACGTACAGAATCTGTTATTAGTTCAAGATCTGGTCCAAATTCAGCTGTTTTACAGTGTATTCGTGACACGGGTTGTGGTTGCCATCTAGTGGCGGAAATAGAGAACTACTCACAAAACTTTCTCCTAGAGTGACCAATGTTGGGTAAACATTTATTAACATCAGTGAATGTTGTTGTACGCAGCTGTCAGCTTGGAACATGAAAAATGCCCAGTGACTAATTCTCATGTGCGGGGTTATAATAATCCCTGTGGATATGTTTGTACACCGCTCCCTGAGTAAGTATATAATCACAGTCATTATTTATACAATTCTGCTTTATGGAGTCATGTACAATATTGAAATAGGAACCATGAAAAGCAAAAGGAACGTTCTGATTCATAGGACTCGTTGTTCTAAGTTTAGCCTCTTGGGGATTGGGCACTGACACAACACAATAGTAATTACCAAGTAATTGCGTGACCTTGCAGGTGTTAGCTGGAAGGATGTTCAGAAGCCGCAACTACAAGGGCTGATCACTAATTAGATTTAGATTAGATGTTGATGCAATCAGATCCCAGAGTAAAAGATTAACACTAAAGCTGGCCATACACTAGGACGATTATCGGTCCCAGCAGGGGGTGGGCCAATAAACAGGACGATTTCCCACTAGGGAAATGTCCCTTTATCGACACCATACACTTCCTCTGCTGGGACCGATAATCCTAGCAGAGGAGGGGAGGGGGCAGCGCTCTCTATGTTGCTGCTGTTGTTTTATATCTATGTACAAAGCTGCTCTGATAGCTGTGAAGGTATACTTTAAAGCTGTCAGAGCAGCATAGCACATAGATATACAGCAGCGGCTATTGCAGGCAGTAATACAGATAAGAATCAGCCAAAGCCGCGCTTCACACAGCGTGGTTTCGGCTGATCCCTGTCTGAACTACTCCTGCAATAGCCGCTGCTGTATATTTATGTACTATGCTGCTCTGACAGCTGTAAAGTATACCTGCAAAGCTGTCAGAGCAGCTTTGTACATAGACATAATGCCAGAGCATCGCGCACGGTTATGGTATGGGCATTATCTCATCCAGAGAGTTTGTGGACCTCGTTCACATCAAGAGGTACGATGGAGGAGTGATCACAACTAATTGTAAGTGTGGCCGCCTCTTCAATTGGCTGTGATAGAGTTTATCTTTGCAGAGGAATACAAATCGACCAATCACAGTAGTTCTCTCACAAGTAACCTGCCCCAGTCATAGGACCCCTCTCCCCCCAGGTGTCATAGAGGAACGAACAAACCTGTACTTTTATAACTGGTCGGCTAATAATAATATAACTGTAGCAATGACCTAGGACTGGATCCTGATTGAATGGGGACCTCCGGCTGCAGGGGTGTGATCCTAATTTTCATAAGGGGGAGGGGAGAACACCACTCATGCACTTATGCCTTTCCGTGGGCAGAACCCTACCTTATTATTTACCCGCCAGCCCTACTTCAAGTGACCACTCATACGAGACACTCTTGGGGGGTGGGATTAGGCATGTAGAATTCTTAAGGTAGGGTCAGGGCCGGTGCTAGGTCTCTGGGCACCCTCCCTCTCTTAATAATGTATTAACCCTTCATTTCCTGTAGTTCACACTAAACTAGGGCACCGTAGCTGTGCTGGGTCTCCTGTCTGGCTGAGCAGTGATGATTCCTCCCCCGCTGCTCAGGACCCAACAGCTCTGAGACTGAGATCCTTCTCTCAGGAGTGCAGCGCCCCCCCACGTTTTGCGCACTCACTGCACTCCTGGGAGAAAGAAGTCATCCCCTGTAACAGCTGCAGCGTTGATGAGCAGAGGGAAGGGGAGATGAGATCTCTAGAGCCCGCTGCCCCACTGCAGTGCTACCACAGTATGTTCTCCTCTCTGCCGACACCCTAGGTAGGAAAATCAATTCCACACACAGAATTGCCAGAGAGGAGTGACCACAATCATACGTGCAGAGTTTAGCATAGCCAATTCCGTACATAAGCCTCCATAATGAAGTCTAACCTACAGAATCTGTTATTAGTTCAAGATCTGGTCCAAATTCAGCTGTTTTACAGTGTAGTCGTGACACGGGTTGTGGTTGCCATCTAGTGGCGGAAATAGAGAACTACTCACAAAACTTTCTCCTAGAGTGACCAATGTTGGGTAAACATTTATTAACATCAGTGAATGTTTCTGTTGTACGCAGCTGTCAGCTTGGAACATGAAAAATGCCCAGTGACTAATTCTCATGTGCGGGGTTATAATAATCCCTGTGGATATGTTTGTACACCGCTCCCTGAGTAAGTATATAATAACAGTCATTATTTATACAATTCTGCTTTATGGAGTCATGTACGACATTGAAATATTAACCATGAAAAGCAAAGGGAACGTTCTGATTCTTAGGACTTGTCGTTCTAAGTTTAGCCTCTTGGGGATTGGGCACTGACACAACACAATAGTAATTACTAAGTAATTGCGTGACCTTGCAGGTGTTAGCTGGAAGGATGTTCAGCAACTACAAGGGCTGATCACTAATTAGATTTAGATTAGATGTTGATGCAATCAGATCCCAGAGGAAAAGATTAACACTAAAGCTGGCCATACACTAGGACGATTATCGGTCCCAGCAGGGGGTGGGCCGATAAGAGGGACGATTTCCCGCTAGGGAAATGTCCCTTTATCGGCACCATACACCTCTTCTGCTGGGACCGATAATCCTAGTAGAAGAAGGGAGGGGGAGAGCCTCTCTGTTGCTGCTGCTGCTTTATATCTATGCACAAAGCTGCTCTGACAGCTGTGAAGATATACATTAAAGCTGCCAGAGCAGCATAGAACATAGATATACAGCAGCAGCTATTGCATGCATAATACAGATAAGAATCAGGCTGATCCCTGTCTGTACTACTCCCTGCAATAGCCGCTGCTGTATATCTATGCACTATGCTGCTCTGACAGCTGTAAAGTATACCTTCAGAGCAGCTTTGTACATAGATATAAAGCAGCAGCAGCTCTGAATAATAGGGAGACATTCAGCTTGCTGATTAGCTCCCTTAAAATATCGGGAGCTTTCTCCCGATTTAAATCAAACACGTCAAAGATCAAATAATCGCACCAGATCAAAAATCGATCTGTACCGAGTGATTATGGCTGTAGTGTATGGCCGGCTTTACAGGGGGTCTACTAGCACTCACAGGGGATCTACTAGCACTCACAGTTGATCTACTAGTACTCACAGGGGATCTACTAGCACTCACAGGGCCCACTTTAAGTTTTCTGCCTCAAACACACTTTCCTAGAAGCACAGAAGTCTGGATGGGAACACCTAGACTGTGCACTGACTAAGAGCCCACTTGATCGCCATCCAAAGCCTTTGGCTTGACCACAGCTGGGCACAATTTTTCAGCTGCATGTACACTACACACACCGTGCGCTGATTTACGTACACCTCAGGCTCACTATAGTGAAGTCATTTGTCTTGATAATCTAGATCCGGATTCAGAATTCCGATTTTAATGCCACCACATCCCCAAGCAAAAGATGCGTGATACGTGTGATGTAACGCTGTAAGTGCGTATTATTGTAAAACATTCCATAAACGACTATGTTTTTTTCTGTTTAGGAATCCAGCACATTCCAAGCTCGTGGTGTTTATCCAGCCGGAACTGGGGGGCTTACTGCCGCGGGCTGTGGTAGATGCGGCATTGCCGAACAACGTTGTCGGTCTCATCAGGGATGCTCAAATCGGCATAAAGACACTTTTACACTAAAAATGTTGTATGTTAAAACATAACATTGGTCCGGATTCAGTGTTACGTAGTTTTCCTCTTACGCACGGTGTTTTAAGAATTGAGCTACTGCGCCTGAATCTAAAGACCGCACTTACACGATCTGTGTACAGAAATGGCACGTAGATAGCATAAAAAAGCTACTACACATGCGCAGTAGCTCAATTCTTAAAACAACTTACGTAAGATGAAAACTACGTAACTGTGAATCCAGACCAGAGTTCTCTCAGAAAGCTGCCACGACCTGCTCAATTTTGTTAATTTTTTTTCTAATCTGATTTTGCCTCATTCTTTATAAATACTCCGTTACTTACACAACGTCTGATATGGCTACAACATCCGTTTTCTACCACTCAGAGGTAAAGGACACCTGATATGTGTCTTGTCCCTCTCTCCAGTTATGTGATGGCCAAGGAAGCTAGATGAGACTAATACCTCCCTGCTTACATTATCTGCTTACCTGTCATGTCGCTGTGGTTGTCATGGTGCTTACATTATCTGCTTACCTGTCATGTCACTGTGGTTGTCATGGTGCTTACATTATCTGATTACCTGTCATGTCAGCTTGGTTGTCATGGTGCTCACATGACAACAGGTTATCAAAAACTCAGTATTATTGGATGGAAGAAAAAAAACTAAGGAAAGAAGCAGTTTTATATATATATAGATGTGTATGACGACACAGTGACCTTTGACTATGTTCTATTGCCAACCTCCTGGCCTCTCCTCTGCTCATCACTACCTCACACAAGATGAAGATCTAAGCTTCTAAAACCACCCGTGCTGCTATGGACATTTGGATGATCTGATGAGCTAGAGGTAAACTGCCGCAAGGGCTCTATAAATTGCCATTTTTCGGGTGAACTGGAAGAACTTTGATCGAAAAAAAAGGAAATCTGACATTTAACCTCTTCACTGCCAAGGTCAAATGGTACCAAATGTATATGGTTAAATCATATCAGGTCACTCAACGAATTGTGAGGTTTAATGTTGTCATAAACCATCCCTTACCTTTTACACTATTGCAAAATTAAATTATGGAAATTTGAATATGTGATATATATTTTTCTGTTTAATGATGCTTTCAGATCACCGGCCGGCAATAAGCTTGGTTTTTTCAACCAGGCTTATTGCCGGGGCCCAGAAAGAAAACTCTGTTTTAAGCCCAACTCTCACCCGGGCAATTCTTGGTCCCGGGTCTGCCCTGCCATAGCAATAGTACACAAATCCCTCCAATCGCTTTTGTTTCGGTGAGACCCAGGTTGAAAAACCCAGGTGGCACCTTTTCGGACCTGGTAAAAAAACTCTTCTTTTTTTTGTCCGGGTCCAGGCAGAGGGGACCTTTCAGATCACCAAATAAAACACAGGTTTCAGCCGAGACACAGGTGTTTAGTGGTGATCTGAAAGGAGTATTAGAAATAAAATTGCTGTCTGATGTTTGATCGTGAACCTTTGAACAAAACCACACTTGTTTTTAACTTTCCTAGAACTGCAATAGAATTCTTTCAGAAGAACATTGGAAGAAATCTAAATTCTTGAAGTAATTTCTTCTTTATCTGTCTACAAGTGCATCCCTATAAGACACTTCAGTAAGCCATCTAAATGGAAGTATAATTTCTCCTCTTCTTTCAAGGATTGGTTTTGATAGGTTACATTTTTCTAGGACTATGGAGTAGATCTCCTTCCTGCAAAAGATAAAAACACAGAACTTTTCCTTGGTACATGTGGCTAGATCTTTATGAGTCTTATCACTCAAATTGATGCTAATTTGGGTGTTATTAATGGGCCCTCATCGCCATCTTTACTCATATGCAAAACTCCACTGGACCAGTCTAACCCTGAGAAATCAAACAACCCCCCTCCCCATCCCTTGATTCTCCATGGACTATCCTGTCCCCCCCGAATTTTTTACATTGTTCTATATTGTGTTTATATTTCATTTGTTATTAATGTAAAATTCACAATCAAATTGTAGCGTGTTATCTGTTTTCTCGGTTGTGAATAAACACACAAGTGTTGCAAATATTTTCTTACATGTGTCAGGTGTTCTAATAAAGTAAAATGTATATTTAGAATGGTGGGAGTCCCCACCACGATTGCTGTCTTTTAGAAGTAGAGACAGACGAAAATTGATTAGGGTCAGGCTGCGGGGAAGGGAGGGTTAGGGTCAGGCTGCAAGGAAGGGAGGGTTAGGGTCAGGCTGCGGGGAAGGGAGGGTTAGGTCGGGCTGCGGGGAATGGATGGTTAGGGTCGGGCAGCAGGGAAGGGACGGTTAGGGTTGGGCTGCGGGGAAGGGACGGTTAGGGTCAGGATGCGGGGAAGGGTGGGTTAGGGTCGGGCTGCGGGGAAGGGAGGGTTAAGATCGGGTTGCAGGGAAGGGACGGTTAGGGTCAGGCTGCAGGGAAGGGATGGTTAGGGTCGGGCAGCAGGGAAGGGATGGTTAGGGTCAGGAACTGGGGAAGGGAGGGTTAGGGTCAGGCTGCGGGGAAGGGAGGGTTAGAGTCAGGCTGCGGGGGATGGAGGGTTAGGGTCAGGCTGCGGGGAAGGGAGGGTTAAGATCGGGTTGCGGGGAAGGGACGGTTAGGGTCAGGCTGCGGGGAAGGGAGGGTTAGGTTGTGGGGAAGGGAAGGTTAGGCTCAGGCTGCGGGGGAGAGTTAGGGGAATGGAAGTATACTCACCTTTTGACTCTTTGTTCTGCAGATGATCGATTGTTAAACTGCAAGAGACAAATTTATACTGTAAAAGCAGAATTAGAGTTGAGAGGTGAAGTTTTTTATCTCAGCTCTAATTTACAGATTAAACATAAAGCTATGCAGTGTGTGATTCTATGTGCAAAAGTAAAGTATTTTCCCTGATTACAAAAGATTATTAATTATCCCCCCTCACATCGCAACATGGTTTATCCGAGCTGTACACTTGCACCTGATTTGCCGTTACTCCCAGACTCTGAATCAGCCCCAGTGTGTACATATTCCATTCAGCCCCCAACATGTTTGTTATATATGTTCTCTCGAATGCTGCTCATTGCTTTGGTCCATTGGATCTGGTTGATAAGCCCTGTGGATCATAGTTGCCAACTCTCCCTGAATATCAGAGACTCCCTAAAGAGTGGGTAATCTCCCTGACCCCCTGAAGAGTGGGATATCTCCAACTCCCTGAAGAGTGGGTGATCTCGCTGAAGTGTTGGGAATCTCCCTCATGAAGCCATTGCGGAATGATAACAGAATTTAGAAAATATATTTTGTCTCCTATTGCCCTACATTGAGGCCTTAGGAGGCGGCCATTTTCATAAAGCCAAAATGTAATCAAAGTCTGGCCCTTATCTAAGGCAACGACTTCAGTAATAGAGACAGAAATGGAAAATACACTTTGGTCTCTTGTGAATCAGCTGCAGTGTCAGCTACTTTTATCTCTTCTATAAAGATGAAGAAGTCAGCGGAACCTTTTCACAATAATTCACTGACAATATAACAATCAATAAATACTGATGCCGCCATTTTAGAAATAGTTTCTTGTCGGCGCTATACACCCATGGGTGGAGCTATTCACAGGACACCCTTTTGGTGCAGTGCCTTGATTGTACTATCACAGGCTCCCTGATGTGCGCACTTTATGCATAGTTGCCAACTCTCCCTAAATATCAGGGAGACTCCCTGAAATGTGGGTAATCTCCCTGACTCCCTGAAGTGTTTGATAATCTCCCTGATGTTGATTCAGTTTCAGAAGTCACTGCTGTATTATGACAAAATGTAGATATTGTGTCCTATTTCCCTGCATTGAGGCCTATGGAGGCAGCCATTTTTATAGAGGCCAAGATGTAATCAAAGACTGCCAATTATCTTTTAATAAATACGTATTTATTCACTGATAATTTAAAACTGAATAAATACTTTTGCTGCCATTTTTATTGAGAAATACTTTTCCTGGCAGTTCTAGACACCCCGCGTGGAGCTATTCACAGGACACACCTTTAGTGCAAGGCACACCCCTTTGGTAGTGCAAGACACAACCCTTTGGTGCAGCGCCTTGATAGTGTTATCACAATCTCCCTGATATTCATTTGCAAAAGTTGGCAACCATGACTTTATGGCGTCTCCTGGACATTCTGTGGCATGATTTGGGATTTAGGTCACCAAAATTACAAATATTCAAGTTCAACCCTGGTGTGCATGCAGGAGGGCAATCCTGTGCATGTCTTATTCAGTGTCTGAGTATTCTGCTTTGTGCAATTGTTTAGCTGCATTATCCTGGAATTCAATGAACCAACTTGTGTGAAAGTCATGGATCTACACAGAGCAATGCATGGGAGGCGCAGTGATTGCAACTGCAGGACGGATCTCTCCGCCTGGACTATTTTGTGTAAAAAAAAATTCCGCCGCTAGGGGGCGCTCCGCTGTCTAGAGAGCTAAGTCAGTGCCAGACAGGAGCGGGAAGACTGGTGTAGGAGAACCGGGTCATGGATCTCCGTCAGGACTGGAAGGAGGTGGAGGTCATTAATGAGTCCCGGCTAAGGAGAAGCGACGTCTACTAGGTGACAGGGAGAGGCAGCGTATAATGGGCGCTTCTTCTGTCAGGAATCTTTGAAAGTGCAGGGTGTTATATCGACTTAGAAGCCGTTTACTGGTATCTGTCCTAGGATTGGCTGGCTGCTTGCATTTTCCTCCTCTCATTGGCTGACTGGATTTCCGTTACCGTGCTCTCTCTTCGATTGGATAGATGGATGTTCGGGTATTTGCTGATTGGCTGATTCTCCATGGACCGTAATTGGTGCTTTGCATTGTGTGTGACTTGTGATAGGTTCAATCTTGTGATTGGCTCTTTGTACATTGTTTAAATGTTTGATGTCTGTCACAGGATCACTGACTGTCCCCCCCAGGGAATTCCATGATTCATAGATATTTTAT
>WWET01007650.1:11834-22177 GCA_011038615.1 Limnodynastes dumerilii | reverse complement strand
AGGGGAGTCTGGGGGTCAGGCTGCGGAGAGGGGAGTCTTGGGGTCAGGCTGCGGAGAGGGTAGTCTTGGGATCAGGCTGCAGAGAGGGGAGTCTTGGGGTCAGGCTGCGGGGAGGGTAGTCTTGGGGTCAGGCTGCGGGGAATGGAGTCTTGGGATCAGGCTGCAGGGAGGGGAGTCTTGGGGTCAGGCTGCGGGAAAGGGAGTCTTTGGGTCAGGCTGCAGGGAAGGGAGTCTTTGGGCCAGGCTGCGGGAAAGGGAGGGTTAGGGTAATGGTTGAGGTAAGGATGATTATTAGGAAAAGGGTTGGGGATGGATAAATACTCACCTCTTGTCTCTGCATTTTCGTCCTGAGGATGATCGATTTCCTCTCGTTGGCGGGACAGGAGCAGTCTATTTCAGAGCTGGCTGGTAGCAAATGGGCATTTTCAGAAAAGGACAATCAGGACCGCCGACCCACACCCGTTTATTATGTGGAGCTGATATTGCTGCGTAACCTGCCCCTACCCAAAAACAAAAAGTCAATGCTTTGTCCATAATGCTACTGATAAGCTATATGGGGGTGACCGCTGCAATATTTCAGCAGCTAGCCAGTGTGATCACTTCCTGGATGTGTGTGATGATGATGTGCGTCATAGCAGACAAGAACCTTAAAACCCATTTCATTTTTATTATTTCTAAATAGCAAATCCCCTGTTCCTGTGCTCGATGAGGAAAGTAAAGGACAATTCAAATTAAGTCTTGTAGAAGAATTCCTAAATGATTGTGTCAAACAGGAAAGTAAAGTAAGTTTATTTTCTTTGTTTATTTTTATTTATTTTAGCATGCATTTTTATTTTTTACGCTTTTATTATTTTTGGATTTTCCAATGTGTTGTTCTCATCGTGTCTATGCAGCTCATTGGTAGATCCATTGGGGGCACTAATGTGTGTGTGTGTGGTTGGTGGGTTGGGACGGCTGGTACATTAAAGAGGGAGCTCAAGTGGTGTGGGTTCATTCTGTAGTCTGGATAGCGCTGCATCATGTGGAAAATGTAAGTAAACCGTAATAATGACTGTAACGATAGGCACATTTTGACCTCTAGGTGGCGCTGCTGTAATGTCGATGTGGTGCTATGTTCATAGTCATTCGGACTTTTTTCGGCTGCAGTACCAAAACAGAATGGTGAATTAAAACAGGGAATGTTGGGCTCACATCACTGCGATGTTGAGCAACTGAATAGTTTTTTCCGTGACTGTTCTTCGTTTAATAGGACATTGTTTCGCCACAATGTGTAACTTAACTAGAAAACACAAATGTGTAACTTAGATCACGTATATTGAGGAAAAACTTACTCAACTACATAGCTTGAAGCACAAATTGCTACGTCGCAGGGAATAGAATCGGCCCAATGAGTGGAGTCACACAGTCTATGTAGTAGGTTAGTGTGTGATTGGATGATGTCACAGAATAAATCGGATGCGCAGGTGCGCAGTTCCGACGGGAGTGACTTCCGTGACGACTTACAGATCCCCTTGCAGAAGTTGCAGAGAGATCTTAATAAGGCCCTTAGGACCTGATTCACAGTTAAGAAGCTGCTGCTATTTCTGTGCGTATTTTCAGGAACGGTTAAACTGCGCATGTGTAGTACTTTTATTTATACAATATACATTGGTTTTAAGAACGGTGATCTTAAGAGGGATTTGCAAAGCAGGACTTGATTTGCTAAGTACGTGCGTTCTTAAGAAGATACATACGCACAGGGAGATAAGGCTGCCTTGGCCTTCTTAAGTCTGTTAAGAACTACGAATGTGAGGTCATGTCAAGGGAGTTGCCATGCGTATAATTCCATTCGTTCTTATCTCTCTTCGTGACTGTGACTCAGGTCCTCAGTGGGGAAGATTGATCAGAGACTTTCCAGTGTACTTTCTCTAGCTGACCAAGTGAATCCTTCTTGAAGACACACTATATGCCCCTATTACGTTAATACAGATGCCCTACTGTCCCTCACCGAATTTTCCCCTTGGTCCCCAATACGTGGTGTAGACTTTAGGTTCTTTTTTGCATATCTAGTGCAAATTCCCAAAATCAAACTCTTCTTGGAGAAAGTGACCACAGTGTCCCAGCTGATCCTCATTGATGATAATTCAACACATCCCTTTTTCTGGCTTTTAAACTGTTTACAAGGGTCTGTTTTGAGGTTTAAGTCACTAATACACCGCTTTATCAATGCCGCAAAATAGGTGAACTCCAATTAGGTTATTCTCTGTCCCGGATTGACACCAATGCTGTTGTGTAGATGTAACGAGTCAGCTGACCGTTCCTGGAAAACCCCGCCAACGCCCCTCCAATTAATTAATTGCACTGGAGAACTGCCCCGTACCATCATCCCCCACTGCCTTGAAAATGAATTTTAATGCGAAACGCATTAGTTGGGTATTTCAAAGAACGGTCAGCTTCCGCAGTCTGGTTGAAGTTTTAACATTTGTTGGTACAGGGACTGACTTTTACCTGTATTCTACGTTTTTTAAAAATATATTTTATATGTTTTTTTAAATGGTATTTATTTGGTTCTTTTTCCATTTCTCCCTCACACTCTATTGGGAGGAGATAGGAAAAGAAAAGGGAGTTTCCATGTTAAATTATTTTGGACTCTGGGGTTCGGGTTCACAGTTACATAGTTTTCGTTTTTACGTACGTTGTTTTAAGAATTGAGCTGCTACGCATGCATTTCTGAAATGGTACGTAGATAGCTTAAATAAGTTACTACGCATGCTTAGTAGCTCAATTCTTAAAACAACGTACGTAAAAACGAAAACTACACAACTGTGAATCCGGACCTGGAAATTAAACTTTTTGGGGATCTTTATGACATCAACAAAAGGAAAGAAAACAACTTTGGAGCTAGTTACTAATGACATTATTCCTCTTGTTTCACCTGTTATTTAATCCCCCAGCCCAGGGTGTCACATTTTACTGTATATTTGATATGTATTATGATTTGTTTAGGTTTTATCTGCACTTTATATCTGTATTGAGGTTTGCGCTCTGTACACGATTTTGTATGACACAGGTTTTTCATAGGGTGTAGCGACAGCGCCATCAAAACAACCGATCAACCTTTTCACAAATAAACACCATACAAAGCCATCAAGGGAACAGATGTGTCTGTGAATACACTGGGGAATGAGGCTTCACAGCATAAAATAAGAATAAGACACTAACTATGATTGGCTGATCACTTTAAAGCTTTGTTTACATACCTGAAACCTGAACCTGGGTCTTGTTTTCTTTGTTTTCCTCTTATTATCCAGGTAACTACTTTCTCTGGAGGAAATCACCATGGTCCAGTAGAGGCTTTGAAACACATGCTCTTCAACCTGCAAACCTTCCAGCTGAATATCACCAAGGACGGCACCTCCGAGAAGACTGAGGACTGTCTGGAAGTGAGTTATGCTTTCACCTGTGTCTCTCGTCTCCACGTGATGGAGGCAGCCTTGTGTCTGTGTGTGAGTGATCTCAGCCAGAAGTCGTGTTTAGCTATTGGTGATATTACCAGCTGTCATAGTAGTTTGTACCAGGGTGAGGAGTCCTATGGTACCAGCTGGTGTATTTCTGATACTCGGCAGCTGATCCAGAGTCTGTACCAACAGCAAAACAGGACCAAACCTGCACCTTGGCACAGCCGTAGGGAACTGCAAGAGGAGCACATTCAACACATGCATTATGATGAGTGGAAAGGAGTTTTTTGTAGCTCAACTCTAAATGACTGTAATATTTTCTCTGCATTTTGCATGTCTGCAGGTGTTGTTTTTAATAATCTTATTATATTTATATATTAACATATTTAATTTTACCTCTTTAATCTAGATTTCTACAGATGCCAAAGCTGAAATGAAGTTGGTTGACAAAGAGAGGTTTCCAGTCAATAAGTCTCTAGAAAAGTAGGAGTTGCTTTATTATCTATCTATCTCATATCTATCTATCTATCTATCTATCTATCTCATATCTGTCTGTCTGTCTGTCTGTCTATCTCATATCCATATATTGCTGTATTAAAACAAACAGTATGCCTGAGAACTTCTAAAGCTTAACATTTTCTTCCATTGATGCACAACACAACAGGATATAGATCTTATTAATAAAGGAGTGATTACTGCATGTATTCAGATGTATGAATTATGAACCCATTTTAGCTCATATGTGAAACTTTATTTACAACTCATTCCTTAGGAAATGTTCTGGCATCTTGTAATCCGGAACTTTTTGCTAAAAGATAAAATCCTTTTTTTTTTGTACAGAGCTTTGCACCATTTGTCAAGACTGAAAGAATTGGTGGGAGACCAAGACTTGAAACCAGATTAAGAAAATAATCCACAAATAAAAAATGAGATTTATTATTGAAATATTTTTATATTTTTGTTATCAATATTTAAATACAGGCAGTGTTAACATGGAAATATTGTGTTTCTGTTTGTGTATTAATCTACATTGTTCAATGTATTCTTTTTTAAAGTGCCAAATTAAAACGTATCTGAGTGTTCTTTCTGTTCTGTTTAATTGCCTATATTATTCCATATAAGAATCCAATGCACCAGAATGCCAGCTATAGCAATAGGTATCAGAATGGAGACTACAGAGAGGGACCCCAATATTATCCAGAAACTGCACAAAATTAGATTCATTTTCTCCTCAGTTGTTACTCAATACGGTTATAGATACCTCAAAAACATATAAAGAAAAGCACCACATATAACCATTGTTGTATGCGGTGCTTTTCTTTATATGTTTTTGCTATATTATTCCATCTCAGGTCAGTAATTTCTATGTGTTTCCCTTTTGAACTTTTTTGGGTATATTTCCATTCTGGAAGTATAAAAAGTGATAAAAGTGAAGATGTCGCCCGTAGCAAACAGTGGTACTGGCTGAAATAATGAGGGGGTGTATAACCTAAAATATATCTAAGATAATATCCGTGTAGTAGAATCCAGAAAGAAAAAGACAAAAAAGAGATTAAAGTCACACATAATAAAATATGTCAATATATATTATATCAGCATAAAATAGATAATGGATGAAGGAGTGACAGCATGCAACAAATGAATAAATGATCATGCAATAAATAATCTAAAACAATGCAATATAACAGTGTAGAATAAAGATAAAAGTCCAAAGGTAAAGAGAGTCCAGTTTCCAAAACCATACATCATTATGAACACACAGTACAGCATACATTTTTCAACTCTCCTCTCGTACAGAGTTCTGGACACTTACGTGATCGGAACCCTACCTTAAGTGCATAACGCCGCCCACTCTCCTACATATGCAAGCCTATCCCTGCCTTTCTTTGCGGGGATCAGGCATAAAGATGGTGTGACTCCCCGTGTGACAGGTCTCCTAGTGTGCAGAACTAAGTTGTACTCAGACTTGTTGCATTGGCTCATTCATTTAAATAACAGGAATAAAAAAAGTGTACATTTTACCTGGGATTCCTGTTATTTAAATTAACGAGCCAATGCAACAAATCTAAGTGCACCTTAAGCTCCCTCTTTTTCTCTCTTTATTGGAGTTCATTTTCATTTAGGCAGTATTGGTAGCACCTTACATAGCTGTTTTTAGATTCAATTATTAAGTCTGCGTAATCTATTTATTTACTTGTGGTTCAGATAAAAAATGTCACCAATGTATCTAAAACATGACACCAAGTTCACTGAATGTTCATGTAGGTTTCTTTCTAGTACCCATGAAAAGATTGGTATAACTGGTTGCAAACTTGGTGTCCATGGCTGTTCCAGTGCTTTGAAGTTAAGGCTTTCCTCTAAATGGAATTAGTTTTTTTTTTTTTTTTTTAGATTAAAATTAATACCTTCTAGAATTCAACCTTTCTAAACTGCCACCAGGCCAATTACAATTACATACAATGAGGTGACATCTGCGGTACCAGGAATGTAAGTTTGTGTCCCATAGGATAGTTGTTAGTTTTGACCGGAGGTCTACTGTATCCCTCAGGTAGGATTTAGTGAGCACTACTGTGGGTTGTAAATTGGTGTCGATGAAATGACAAAGGTTCACGGTATTACACAAAATGGTGGTTGCTCAGATCCATTTATAGCTTAATGCAAACAGGTGCAGGAGAGCAGGAGTGATCTGCTTTAACAGAAACAAAGGAAAGAAAATGCCCCAGCAACAATTCCATTAACCAGTAACTTACTATACCGTTCTGTACAATAAAATGCAGAAATGTTTGATACATATATTTGCATTTTCTTTCCTCTGATTCTGCATTTTATGTTACAGAGAGAATGGTAGAGTTTGTTGAAGGTTCACGGTAATTAAGTTTACACCTGATATGGGTCTTCAAGGGGGATTTTTTTTCATCCTTGTGGATTTTCAGTACTATGTGCAGAACCGGTATGTAGAATTCTTGACAGCTAAGAACGCTTTTTCTTTTTCTGTGATATTGCTATTATTTTGATCTTTTTGGATAAGGTTTTCGGAATTGATTCAAATTTTTGTCAATGGATTTTCCTTTTGTATTTGTAGAATATGGTTAGAATACTAAATATCATTTATTACAACTTTTATTGGTCGGTTTGAAGACGATTTGGTCATTACCTTTGATGGCTTGTCTCTCTTCCTTGTTTAAATTCTTTACGTTTTTTTCTAGATGGGAGAAATTTTCAAATTCCTGGCACACAATTTTGTTGAAATTTTACGGGTGACATCCTGTATTGAAGGTGGGATTAGAGGTGGACTTAACTTTAATTTTTTTCCTCAGTGTTTGTTTTCTAATTTGGAATTGATATTTTCTTCCATCCGTCAGCCAAATTACACATTCTATGTGCGCAATTCGGCTTATTTTCTGGCAGGATGTCCCCTCTGCCCCCCTAAACCCTGCGAGGTGGGGGGAGCATTTAAATCTAACAGTGTGTGGGTGTGTACTAGTTTTTTTCAGGCTCCCTTAGGGCAGCGTAAGGGACTTAAAGTCCGCACAAGAGAGGGGACTGACAGAGGAGTTTGCTCCCTTCTTCCGTGCAGACAGGCAGACCTCCATGTGTTTGGTAAACACACTGAGGTTTGGTACTGGTCCTTCCACATGAATTTGGGCTTTGGTGGTTTCCAAATACTTTACGACAAAGAATCTTTATAATGTCAGTTTCTTTGCAGATATCTATGTAAGTTTCAAAAGAATTGATTGTTAGTTTTGTTTCCTCTTCTGTCAGTTGGTGGCTACTGAGATTGTAATTTTTTGTTTATTTAAGTTTGAAGGTTGCTTTTTAGTGAGCCTTCATTTATTTATTTTTATAGATTTATCGTCCTTTTTTCTTTTTTATTGTACAACGATGCCATTCCCTCTTGCCCCCTTTGTTTTATTATTATTATTTTTATTTCTCCCCTGTTAAAATCCTCCTTTATAGATCTTCATGCTGGTCATCTTGTTGTTCTCTTCCTGGGGAGTATCTAGTATAAGTTATCTAGTATGAATCATCTCTCTGGTCGTATCTTTATTTGTCCTCTCTTTCTTCCTACCTTAGTTCATCATTTTTTTCTTCTATTTCTTTCCCAATGATCCCTTTCATGGAGTTTTTCATTATTTACTCTAGTTTCTCATAAATTTGTGTTTTATTATAGCTTTTTTTTTTTTTAACAACGACACCAGGGATTTCCGCACACACCATATTATAGAGATTTAAGCCTATCATTGACTATGAGTAGCCCCTAATTTTGACCGACTACCTACTTGTGAATCTAAACTTCCCATGGCTGATATGTTTGCAACGTGTGGAGACCCCTTTTCCCCTCACTCACACAAAGAAACCTGACATGAACACAAGTAACGAGGTCTAAATGAATATTTGGGTTTTATTGAACTAAATAAGAAGGGAAAACAGTCTTTATTTTGCTAGTTAATTTAATTTAAATGTAATGGGGGCCACAGAACAGCTTGGCAAGTAAAGACGTAAATATGGAAGAAATAAAAGCAGTGACAACAATTTGTTTCAACTGCCTTTGCGCTCCACCCAATGATGACAGGAATAAGCTGCGGAGCCTGCCTGACCGGACAAGACTCACACTGCACACAGACACAGACATTACTCGACTGAATCACCACCGGGCGCCATCTCAGCATGGATCAAGCAATGCTCATTTGCTAAAGCTTTCCACCAATCAGGAACCACATAACCACAATGCCCGATCTGACCAATCCAGCACCATAGGGAAGGAGGGGGCAAAAGCCAGAAGAAGGAGAAGGACCGCCCCCAGGGAGCTTCAACTTTTATAGAGACATGTGAGGGAGATCCCAGCTCCTCGCTTACCACTCTACAGGAAGCTGCAACATTGACAAACAAATATCCACAGTCCCCACTCATGCACCAGCCAGCCAGACATACCTTACTGAAATAAACACACAGAGACAGTAGATGCATTTAAAAAGGAACATGGTTTATTAATTGGGCCGAATTGAAATTGATGACTAATGATTGGTCTTCTCAAAGTGAATAAGTGGCACACCTTGGCACCTACAGCAAATCTGGTCATTCCAGCAGCAACCCAATCCTATTGCTTACCCAGTACCTGGAAGGTTGCAACCGCTAGGGAATGGTGTCCGTGCATCCATCCTGGGTTGAATACCAAAAGACCATTTGCAATTTAACCTTCCACTTTGCGCTAAATACTTTGGTGATCCACTATTGCTATCACCCAACCATGCACCATCTGAATGGAGGAAGAAATACACGTCAGTAAATTCTAAACAATTTAATTCTTAACCCCTGCCTCACAGGTGCTAAGCGGCTCACTGTCTGCCCTATGGGATCTTTGTTCCTTTTAATCTGGCTGACTTACTCCTTCTTATACCACTTTCAGATCTCCACCCCGGCAATAACCCAGGTTTTTTAACCCAGGTTATTGCCAAGTGATTAGCGGTAAAATACAAAAAAAAAATGCTTAAAACCCTTAAAGTGCTGCCAGGGTAGACCCGGAAAATTTCTGGTACCTTTGCAGTAAACAAATCCCTCCAATCAGAAAAAAAACCCGGGTCTGCACCTTTCACACCACCACATACCGGGGTTCAACATGGGAAAAAACCCTTCTTTTTGCTGTGTCTAAGTCCCGGGTCATTAGACCCTGGACCAGGACCATGGTAGCTTTCAGATCACCACCAAAACACGGGTCTCAGCCTAGTCCCGGGTTTGTGGTTAAAAACCTGGGTTTTTAATGGTGATCTGAAAGGAATATTACCTTTAAAAAAAAGTATAACTTTTACTCAAACTGTGAACTACAATTCCTAGTTTACTATGATTTTTTGTGTGTTTTATCTTAGCTTTCTACATATATCTTTGTTTGTACATTCAGTTCATAACATCTTCTCCCTTCTATGCCTACACTTTGCTGTGTTTATATTCCAATATCAGTTTGTGTTGCAAATTGTTGCCTCAATACATAGACATACTAAAGAGACGCACACACACTAAGCCACCCCTTTGAGGCTGCACACTTTCAGCGCCCTTTTCCCAGATCACTATTTACTAATCAGATCATTATGTCAGGAGCCAGGAAAATCATAAAAGTGCATTCATAGCGTTATATAGCAGCACAAGACACTCCTGTTCTAATAGCATGACACTAATCCTTATGGGCACAGCTGGGGGTTATTAATACAGGGGACAGAGTTGCACAACCAACAGCTCAAGGAATTTGAAACTACGCATTGTCTTCATCTTTACCTAATACCTTGGCAAATGTTATAAACAAAAGGAGGGAGAAGATAAGAAAATCAAGGGTCATAACGTAGCTGGTGCAATGCAGGAAACTGGATCATTTAATATTCCATTCTACTGAGCGTTGCAATTGATATATTTGCATTTACAATGTTTGTAAATGTTTGTTATGCTATTTACTTGTCTAGTTTCACGTAGACACTGTAACAATGCTTCCTGACTCTTTCTGCCACACCTGTGCTGTGCATAGTACAGACAGCTAGAATCAGGTTGCTATAGGCAACACCTCCACTTTTTCTTTATAGAGAGGGGGGGAGTGCAGCATCATTGGGACTCATTAAAGGGTACTTGACATTGACACTCCACTCTTCCATTCATAGATGACAACTCTCCTCATATCACTACTCTGTACTGCTGGGACCCTGCTCCTTCCACTATATAACTCTCAGGCTGTGTCTCCCTGATGTCTCCATTCTCCTCCTCATATCACTACTCTGTACTGCTGGGACCCTGCTCCTTCCACTATATAACTCTCAGTGTGTGTCTTCCTGCTGTCTCCATTCCCCTCCTCACATCACTACTCTGTACTGCTGAGACCCTGCTCCTTCCACTATATAACTCTCAGTCTGTGTCTTCCTGCTGCCT